>APFE030890103.1:43839-53899 GCA_000404065.3 Pinus taeda | reverse complement strand
AACCCTTTAAAAAACAAACATTTTAGAATGAAAAACAAGAAGATGAATAAGATATAACTTGAACAATTGTTAAATAATCAACATTTAAAAAAAAATTGTGCATATTTAGGACATTAGAAAATTTCAAGTGTAAAAAATATACATTAAAAAAATGATGATTTTCAAAATTTCCATGAAAATCACAAACATTTAAAAAAAAGTACCCACACTCAATACATTAGAAAATTTAAAGTGTGAAAAATAAGCCCTCTAAAAAAAGGGGTTGACGCTTCATCAACACTTTTCTAAATCAGTATGAAAACACTAACATTTTAACAGAAATGTTCATACTTGATACATAAAAAATTTAAAGTGTTAAAAATATGCTTCAGAAAAAAAGGGGTTCATGTTGCATCAACACTTTTCAAAATCAACATGAAAATCACTAACATTTAAAAAAAATGTTTAGAAGAAAATTTAAAATGCCAAAAATATGCTCCAAAAACAAAAAGGTGCATTATGAATCACCACTTTTCAAAATCCAGTGATTTTTTGCTACCTCAAAAAAATGGGTACTAGGTAATTTTCTCGTTTTATCGGTGACTGTGTTTATATTGACATATTCCCTCTAATATAAACTAAGTTTCTTGTTTTCTCAATTTCTTTTAATTTCCATGCCAAAGGTGAAATTCGTAGCACCAAGATACTTCATGTCAAGCTTAGAAAATAGTCATGTTTTCACATCCTCAGTGATTTCCATGTTATTTCCAATCAACAATATATCATACACATGTATTACCATATAAATAAACTGATCAACTACTGATTTGAACATAATGCTCATCTTTACTCCTTACAAAACCAAGTCACAATATATAATGTATCAAATTTTTGATACTACATCCTCGAATATTATTATAACTCGTACAATGACTTTTTCAACTTGCAAACCATTTCGTTATTATCCTTCATTATTAATCCTTATGGCTATTTTATGGAGATTTCTTATTCCATTTTGACATGATGGAATGTTGTTTTCACACCCATCTATCCTACTTCATAATCAAAAGTAACAACAATACATAAAAGGAATATAATAGAAGTTAACTTATCAATAGGAGAAAATAATATCACTAGATTGAATTCCCTCTACCAAAGAATAACCTTTTTCTACTAACCAATCTTTTTATTTTTCCTCTTTACCTTCTACATTCAACTATCCTACTTCATGATTAAAAGTAACAACAATACATAAAAGAAATATAATAGAAGTCAACTTATCAATAGGAGAAAATAATATCAATAGAGTGAATTCCCTCTACCAAAGAATAACCTTATTCTACTAACCAATATTTTTATTTCTCCCCTTTACCATCTACATTCAACTTCTTCTTAAAGAACCATTTGCTACCAATGGGAATTTCTTGAACTAGTAACTGAACTATATTGTAAGTCTCATTCTTGTCCAAGGCCTCCATTTCCTTGACCATGGATTTTTTCTAGAGTTTACCATCATTTGAATTCATTTCCTCACTAACATTTATAGGATCATCATCAATGATGGACAAAGAAAAGTTATAACTAAAGTTAGGTGGAGTGTATCTTTTTGGTTCCCTTCTTTCCTAAACTGATCTCCTTAATATCGAACTATGTGGTTCTCGTTCTTCTTGACCATGTTCCTCTTTTGGATCATATTAATCGTGCAACTCAAACTCCACTACCTCTTGTACCTTTTCCCTTGGTGGGAGTTCCTATTTGAGAGAATCCTTGACATCCCTAAGGAAATATCTCAATTTTAAACGTCCTTCCTAGTTTATGGATTACAAATATTGTAACCTTTTAAGCCATCTTTAAAACCAACATGGATACACTTTTCAATTTTATTGTCTAGATTACTCTTATTCTCATTTGGAATGTGTACATAAGCATCATAACCAAACATTTTAAGATGTTTAAGAGAGTTTTTTACTAGTCCAAGCCTTCTGTGGAGTCTTGTTAACCAATGCTAATGAGGTTGATCAATTTAATAAGCAACATGTAGTACCCACTTCCTTTTCTAAGAGTTCCTACCCTAACTCGACACCACTGAGAATGCTCCTTTCTTCTTCTATTAGTGTCATGTTCATCCATTCTGCAACCCCATTCATTTGAGGGTATGTATGGTGCAATTTTCTTCCTTGCTATACTGCACTAATTACGTAATTCCTCCAACTCATTCCTGGAGAATTCTCCACTATTGTGTATCCTCAACACCTTGATTTTATTCTCTATTTGATTTTCCACAAGGACCTTCAATTATTTAAATATTCCAAAGACATTAGATTTTATTTCAAAATAAATAAATCCATATATTCCTTTAGAATTCATTTATGACTGGGAGATAGTACATAGATTTTAATAGTGATGGAATAAGAATAATTCGAAATGCCTTACTGCGTACTAAGTCTAAACTTATATTAGTCCTCGTAGAACTGTTTATAGTCTTACCCAATTCTATTTATCACTAATACAATCTTCATAAAAACTAATATCTATATTGCAATTAGATGTACCTTTAACCATAACATTATTATGTAGTGCTTGAAGGCCCTTCTCTTCAATGTACCCTAGGATTTGATTCCATAACATCATCTTTTCTCTAGAGGCAATAGGGGTTTTTACTTCTTCATCTCCATCATTTGAGAATGGAATTATTACACCTATCATTGGGAGTGGTTCCTAATAAATTATACATATTTCTAGTTTGAATGGACCTCAACAATACCATTTCTCTTTGAACCATCCTACAAGTTTCATTTTAACACATAATGGCTACACCTACATTGCTCATCTTCTTAGAAATATGAGGATTCTAAACAGCCCTATAATGTGCAAAGCACTAGCAAATATTCTCCCTCTTCCATACTAGAGAATCAATTTCACTTCTTCTCATTGAGTGATCCTCATCATCGATTCATCTCCAAGGAATTTTCTCCTCCATCTTTCATTTCACTTTCACAAAACAACTCCCTATGGGGGTCATATGAAGGAAGCCACCTAAATCACTCATCTATAGTCATGATCTACATGTGTGCATGAAGAAGTTGATTAGACATCCTATCCTTCAACTAAGGAGGTATTGCCTTGTTTCGATTGACTATCATGAGATCCCTTCTCTCTCTCAATGAATTTGGATGTGTAATTCTTCTTGAAATGCCCTTTTCTTCCAAATTTAAAAATTTCTAACATTCCTTACAATTTTTCCTAGAGATTCATATATACCTTCATATTTGGATCTCCCACTTGAATATGCATTTTTATTTCTATCAATATAAATATCATCTTATAGGTAAAGCTTTTTTACATTGAGTTTCAATGTTTTCCCACCTCATCTTCTCTAGTAATGGAGATGACACCACGTTATCAAGACCTAAAATAATTGTATTGCTACCTATCCCATGTGTCCTTTAAAAGCTACAGTAAACTAATACACTTCATAAAAAATATTAATATAAACAAACCACAACATTGAATGCATTTAAATATTTAGTCATCAACTCTTCGTCATTCCTTTTTTCCCCTAGGAAAAATCGTAATTTTATTAATGATAACAAAATTACATTTTGTAGATGCAGAAGCGCATATGCAAACAACAAATCAAATGATTGCTGTCAAGAAAAAACCAGAAAGAAAGTACAAGCAAATTAATATACAAAGGGGGAGGAAAATTATGTTTTTCTTCCATTTTTCTTCTCAACCTTTCGCCACTCCCCAAGTGTCTGTGAGGACGAAAAAAGAACGAGAGAAGAGTCCTCCATAGGGCGAGGAATGTCCTTGTCTGAATCAGAGTGATTTGGAGAACGTTGTCTTTTGGCTCCGCTGATGTCCTATGTATCTGATATTTTCTCTGGCAAAGAGTCCATCGGTTCTTGAGCTGCTAATTTCTCAATTTGTGGCGACTTGTGGGTCTGGTTGTTTGCTATGGGGGTGGTTACCATGGCTTCTTGCTCAATAGGAACATCATCAAGATCTGGTGGAGGGTTAGTTTCCTCCTCATCCTCTTCTATATCTAGTTGTTCCACTGTGCATTGCCAGCCTCTTGGTTTTTGTGCTTGTTTCTTGTTTCTTCTGGTTTTTTTTTTGGCTTGAGGGCAGTAACTCAGAAGGTAACTTGTTTGTTGACAGCCCCGACACTTGAAAACTGTGTTCTCATAATCAAGTGGTTGTTTCCACTATGTGTTATTATGGATCAGAATTGTGCTATCAGATAGCTCTTGACTAAGGTCCACCTCAACACAAATTCTGGCAAAAGTATGTATGCATTTTGTTATTCTGTCCACATCTTTCTTGATGTAATTTCCTATCTCTTTCCCCATTGCTTCGAAAAGTTTGGGAAGCCAGAAGTGTAGCTGGAGATTGAGAAGCCTGACATAAAATGGAATTTTAGACACCACCATAGTAGTCGGGTCAAAACCTGGGAACGAGGGGGTCATGAAGAGTCCTGCATTGCCCCAGAACCATGGCCCCTCATGGAGGGCATATTCTTTTTCCTTGACCGTGTCAAAACTGACAATAAAAAAGCCTTTGGAGCATAAATAATTGTCACAATTTGTTGTCCAGGTGGAGTAGATCCATTGTTGTAATGCATCTGTTTTGGGCCAAAAGCCTTTAAATCTGCAGATGACAAGCCTTGAAGTGAAATTAGTATAAAAATTGTTTACCTCTGGCAGAGCGATTGTCAGTACTGGAGTCTGCGATCTTTTCTCCACAATATAGGGTCCAGGTAGTTCTTGTGTTGGTGTTGGCTTTTTGGTGGCTTCCCCCTTCCCTTTGATGGCATCCTTGAAAGAAGCTGTGCCTTTTGAGCTAGTTCCAAAGCTACCCCCTTTCAGCGTCGTGTTTAGGATGATGGTGGAGTCTGATTCAATTCCATAGTATTGCAATATACATTGATCTCTTCATCATTCATTTTCAAGTTATACAACTTCTTCCACTTAAATAACTGCTTATTTTCTTTATATTTATCTATCTTGTAATAACAAATAAATTTATATCTAAAACATATAAAACTAATATTTATGTTTTTATTATCAATAATTTATTTACAATATAAAACATTTAAATTTTATATAAATAAATTGAAAAAATAATAATTCTATTATTTTTATAATTCTTTCTCTTAATAACATTAATATTTTTAATAATAATTATTTATCTTAACTTTATAATTTTTTCTATCCTATCCGAACAGACTAAGAGAGCAACCTGGAAAGTGATGGCATCCAGAAACGATCCTTGTATATAGGAATTCATACAAAAAGAGAAAGGCATGATCGATGAAAATGCTCTCGAACAAGCTGAGATGGAGCTGTACCTTGGGTTAGGATTCCTCCTTTCTTCAGAGACTGGTTGGCCCGGAATCATCCTTGTTATGGTTAATAATCTTAGTGTTGCCATAACCAGAGGGCTTACCTATATAAATGTCATTATTCAACTATCTTGAAAAGTCATCCTTCAATTATTTTGAAAGTGATAAAAATTGTGAACTTTATCGTTGGTTCATCAGCTGGTTAAAGTCATTGTTAAAACATTTCAGCAGTAAATTTGATTGTATTTAGCTTAAAATACCATGTAAGAAAGGTTAATTACAAGGTCTTTGTTCTATGCTTTAGTTTCCCTTTGTTTTGATTAAAGGAAAACTTAATAATTATTGAACGCTTAGACAATTAACAAATTGAATGGGAGACCTGCATTGCTAATGTGGTTTTGAATGATATCATGAACTCCTATATTAAGAACAAAACTACTAATAATGATGGAAGTTAATTACAAATCTTTTTTATGTGAATATTAATTAAAATAAAATTTATTTAATAATTACTAAAATTTGATTTTAGGAAGGATATTGGTATTTTAAATGAATATAAATCAACGATGTGATGTAGAGTTGAAGTGTAGTTTTTACCATATTAAAATGATAAAATGATATTATATGGTTAAATATTGTTTGGTGTAATATAATATAGCACAAGTTTTTAGAGATTGTATAGAAATTTGAGGCGAAGTTTTGTACCAAGGAGGAAATTATGTAACACCCTTCCTAGTGTAAGCATACATTGAGAATTATTAGCAAACTAATACAAGGATTGAATGAAGAGTTTAGTGACCATGCTTTTGATTATGTTGCATGTATGTAACTTGTGGAATGCACTTACTCTATGAGGTGGTAGTTGATATTTTTCCTCAATGAGTTGATAAACATATATCTTATGACAAATATATGCATGGATCATGATATTAATATTTAGTTGGTGATAAAGTGTGAATCGTGTCGAGTGTTGATTAATGAATAAGCGGGAGGTTGTGGATATACTATAGAAGACTAAGGAAGTCAATATAATTTAATTCAATGTTACATATTAGTAGAATGTCTATTTATGAGGATATATTTGTCGCATACCTCTTTGACACCATATTAAAAGCCACATACTATTGGCAGATACCTCCTTGACACAATATTAAAAAACACATATTATGTTCCTTCACTAAATTTAGCTTGGATTATATGCAGTAGTTGTCACATGCATCTATATATAGTCATCTCATAAATCAAGTTAACAGACAATTCTATACATCACATCATAGAGGAAAGAATCAATCATGATCATTCAAGATCCTGCATTCGAGTTTCCTTCCTTTGAGGGTTCAACACAAACATTAATGGAAACAATGTCATAAATACACTGTAGCTAACTTTTCCATATAACATGTTCATAGTCGAAAGTATCATTGACATATATCTTATTCAATACGAATAAATAAATAAAATGAGTTTCAGTGGATGCAATTCATCCTATAATGCATAATGCATAGATTAGATAACCTGAAACATAGGCTATATAATGTCAAACCTTAAAAACATAATCTTTGATCATACATAGTTGTCTCATGCATAATTATTCAATCATCTCATAAGAAAAGATAACACATGCAACTCAATCATCTCATAAGCTTAAGATTTGACAATAAGAAGTGCAAGGAGCCAACGTACAGAGTATCCCATGCCATTGCATCAAACCATAGTAGAAGAGAGAACGTGACTTGGAAAACCGAGCACCGCCACCCAACCTAGAACTAACTTCCTTCAGTTCAGCCTTGAGCCGAGAGTTCTTGCCCTGGATCAAGCACCTCTCTTGATCCTTTCAATGGGTATTTAATACCCACTTTCATGATATGGTTTCCTTTAGTGGCGTCATGCTTTTAGTGGATATTTTTATCCATTTGCCTAGGCTTTTCCTAGAAAAGCTCACCTTTATCTCCTGCAAGACTTTTCCTCATAAAATATTGCGTTTGTCTCCCGCAAGGATTTTTTGTTTTTCCTAACTTAACATCTTTCTCTAGCTAAGTAGATTAATGGATATTTATCTCCAGTCCATTAAGCTTATATAGAATTTCATCTAGAAGTCTTATCCATTCCCATTCACCAATGGGATTTTATTTGGCAAGAACCTCATCTCTTGGTGTCTCATTTTCCAAGTGACCAATTTATCTTTATTTATTCAATAATAAATTATTTACTTTCATTGTTACACATTAGACCTAGCTTTTCTTAGCTTAGGTCAACATAGTGTTTACATACAACAGAGGGGTGTTACATACTCCCCCCCTTAAATTTACACTGTCCTCATTGTATTACTGCATCTTACAATTTATTCCCTCATTCATAGGTAGTTGTTTTTGAATTTTCAAGTTCCCATGGCCTTGCCATCTGAAACAGATCTCCCGATATATAGGTTACAAAGGAGTTCTACCACAATTCTCCTTAAATTGCTACATGTAACATTTGTTCAATCACTTATGTGAAAGACTTTAGATGCCATAAAAACAAAAATCAATTTTGTTTACCACAATTTATGTCATAACTTGATATAACAATACTATTATTTTAGTAACTACAGGTTATGTTGCCAACCATGAAGAAATGCATGTTCTTCCACTACATTCTTCTAATGCCTTTGTGTTCTTATTGAACACTTGCTTCTTGTAGTTTACTTACATTAGGCACAACAAGTCAAACTAGCACATTTGAAAAATCAACATGTATAAAATATCATGTTAGGTTAGCTCAAATATAACCATCACAATCATAACTCATATGTAACCATCATCAAGCAGAGTCATATGTCATATGTATATTAAGACTGAAACAAAATACTGATACATATCCTTAGTTTCCACCTTTGTCTTTCCTCGATATGTACTTTGGATCAGTTTCCACACCATGCAAACACCTAGTGCCTTCTCCTCAACCATGTGCACCTACACATAGTGTGTATTACACACATACGGCTATACATGTCACATATAATCATGCAATTGATGCATCCATACCAGTATCATATGTACCATTTGTACACAGTACCACTTGTACACGTGTACCCAATAGCAAGTGTCCATAGCATCATCTGCATGACATATATTTCATCCACATGTTTTCAACCATGTTAGTATTATGCCAAAAAATCCTTTAATTTTTCATTCACATTATTTTTAGGTAAGTCCAATCAAACCATGTTTGGCTTGTCGATTGGAGAATAATGAATCCATGGACTTGTTCAACTTCTACAATGAGAGCATAACTGTTTTTTTTTATGTCAATGTATTCAAGTGCTTTTATTTAGCTAATCCGTTTCATGTATCTTGTGGTTGCAGGAAATTTTCAGCAAACTGATAACATAGAAGCATAATACAACTTTACAAAACCAATAACAATGGAATATGACCCAATGGAATAACAATGGAATGGGAATAGACAAGGTTTTAATAACAATGGAATATGACCTCCGCTTAATCATAAAGCATACTATTGAATATGATAGTTAGTCGAGTATGGAATTCAATGTTATATTTGAAGTCTAATAACAACTTGACTTCTCTTTATCCAAGAACATAATTGTTTGGTACTGAAAAGTACTCCCCACATAAACTGGTTGTTGAGCTAATTTATTGACTAAATTAACACAAGTATTTAATTATCAATCCGGGTTTGTAAAACTTGGAGGCAAATCCACAGTATATGGCCATCAGATATAATCAAGTTTAGAAGATGAAATTTGAAGATTTAAAGAAGTACATATTACAAATATAACCTATTTTAACAATTCTAATTCATTTATGTAATATATGAGGGAAGAGGCTCCTCACTTAGGAGAACCAGGTTGTTCTTCCCTACAATACTACTTTCATGAAGATAAATCTAAGAGCACTAATTAACAATGGTTTATGATGCAGAAGATGCAAAAGAAGACGCTCCTAGCTAAGGAGGTCCACATTATCCTTTTTCACAATCCTACTATATCACAATCACCATTGCTTCAAACCAGAAATGCAGAAATAACTTTGAATAAGAAATGGAGAATGAAATTCTGTTTTAGTTCAAGATCAAATAGAAGGGGAATTTAGATTAAATTCCTGTGTGTCCCTTCATATGTAGATTATAATTAAACCAATATTCATTCAGTAATCATCACACATCTAAATACATTTGAAAGAAGAACTAATTTATGAAAACTATGAAAATTGAACCAAGAAGTGCACTTAGCTTGGTGTGGGGGCCCTCCACCCTTGCCTTGCACACTTGAAGAAATCTAAGCTACAACAACTTCAGTAAATCAACCAAGCATGAAAAACAAATTGAAATGAAACAAGTTCTTCAAATTAGCTCCCAACTCCAATTATACAAAAGTTACATACAAATTCCATTACAAAAGCCATCAAAGTCTTGGCTTTAAATAGAGGTTTAATGAAACAAACTGATCTATATTATTTCTAACACTCATATCTACTCATATCCACCTATCTAAGTCGAACTCATCCAATTCATCCCAAGAAATATGGTCAATCCCATAAAATCTCTAAACTGCCCTATTTCCTAGGGATTTTTTGGTGATTAGTCATGTTTGACCAGCCTTGACCGGGCCTAATAAAGCTTGTTCTAGCCAAACCAAGTGGAGTTAGCTTAGTCCTAGTTCCCAAGCTATCCATCCATGCATCAAACTCGAGCCCAAGTGTCCTGCAAACATGTCATCCACATAGCTATTAC
>APFE030890103.1:0-37024 GCA_000404065.3 Pinus taeda | reverse complement strand
AATATAAACCTATTTTAACAATTTCTAATTCATTTATGTAATATATGAGGGAAGAGGCTCCTAACTTAGGAGAACTAAGTTGTCCTTCTCTACAATACTACTTTCATGAAGATAAATCTAAGAGCACTAATTAACAATGGTTTATGATGCAGAAGATGTAAAAGAAGAGGCTCTTAACTAAGGAGGTCCACATTGTCCTTTTTCACAATACTACTATATCACAATAACCATTGCTTCAAACCAGAAATGTAGAAATAAATTTGAATAAGAAATGGAGAATGAAATTCAGTTTTAGTTCAAGATCAAATAGAAGGGGAATTTAACTTAAATTCCTGTGTGTCTCTTCATATGTAGATTAGAATTAAACCAATATTCATTCAGCAATTATCACACATCTACATACATTTGAAAGAAGAACTAATCTATGAAAACTATGAAAATTGAACCAAGAAATGCACTTAGCTTGGCGTGGGGGCCCTCCACCCTTGCCTTGCACACTTGAAGAAATATCAGCTACAACAACTTCAGTAAATCAACCAAGCATGAACACCAAATTGGAATGAAACAAGTTCTTCAAATTAGCTCCCAACTCCAATTATACAAAAGTTACATACAAATTCCATTACAAAAGCCATCAAAGTCTTGGCTTTAAATAGAGGTTTAATGAAACAAAATGATCTATATTATCTCTAACACTCATATCTACTCATATCCACCTATCTATGTTGAACTCATCCAACTCATCCCAAGAAATATGGTCAATCCCATAAAATCTCAAAACTGCCCTATTTCCTAGGGATTTTCTGGTGACTAGTCATGTTTGACCAGCCTTGACCGGGCCTAATAAAGCTTCTTCTGGCTGAACCAAGTGGAGTTAGCTTAGTCCTAGTTCCCAAGCTGTCCATCCATGCATCAAACTCGAGCCCAAGTGTCCTGCAAACACGTCATCCACATAGCTATTACGGGAATTTCTAATGCAGTCCAAAATTGCACTTGAAACTCAATTTTCATAAAAACTTCTAGAAATTGCAAAATTAAAATTAAACACCTGAATATGCATAAAATACATCAAAATGAGATGGATGTGATGGAAAATGGATGGAAAATATAAATATTAAGTAAGTTTCCTTAAGCAAAAATAGACCAAAATTGAGGGCCAACATCTCCCCCTTGCTAATCTTCAAGCATGTCCTCATGCTTGCTTCTTCCTTTTGACCTTTTACTTCTATATGCTGACTGATCTACTGATGTATCTGTGGCTCTGTCCCTTGAGGATGAAGCTTTGTCTTGAGCTACCTGTAAAAGGATATCTATGCCTTCATGTACTTCTTCTCTTTTCTTGTAGATGACATTCTTTAGCTATCAGTGGAAAAATTATGGCTTGGGCTATGTATTCTGGAACAAGAATGTCTCCGATGTGTGATGAGGTTTCACCATCAACATACAAATTCAAAAACTTTACACTATTCCTCCTCTGATGATAAAAATAAATCATTCTGGATGAGCAGCTTCAGAGAATGTCCTTGTCTGAATCAGAATGATTTGGAGAATGTTGTCTTTTGGCTCTGCTGATGTCCTCTGTATCTAGTATTTTCTCTGGCAAAGAGTCCATCGGTTCTTGAGCTGCTAATTTCTCAATTCGTGGCGACTTGTGGGTCTGGTTTTTTGCTATGGGGGTGGTTACCATGGCTTCTTCCTCAATAGGAACATCATCGGGATCTGGTGGAGGGTTAGTTGCCTCCTCATCCTCTTCTATATCCAGTTGTTCCACTTGCATTGTCAGCCTCTTGGATTTTGTGCTTGTTTCTTGTTTCTTCTGGTTTTTTATTGGCTTGAGGGTAGTAACTCAGAAGGTGACCTGTTTGTTGACAGCCCCGACACCTGAAAACTGTGTTCTCATAATCAAGTGGTTGTTTCCATTGTGTGTTATTATGGATCAGAATTATGCTATCAGATAGCTCTTGACTAAGGTCCACCTCAACACAAATTCTGGCAAAAGTATGTATGCCTTTTGTTATTCTGTCCACATCTTGCTTGATGTAATTTCCTATCTCATTCCCCATTGCTTCGAAAAGTTTGGGAAGCCAGAAGTGTAGCGGGAGATTGAGAGCCTGACCTAAACTGGCATTTTAGACACCACCATAGTAGTCGGGTCAAAACCTGGGAATGAGGGGGTCATGAAGAGTCTTGCATTGCCCCAGAACCATGGCCCCTAATGGAGGGCATATTCTTTTTCCTTGATTGTGTCAAAATTGACAATAAAAGAGCCTTTGGAGCATAAATAAATGTCACAATTTGTTTTGGAGGTGGAGTAGATCCATTGTTGTAATGCATCTGTTTTGGGATAAAAGCCTTTAAATCTGCAGATGACAAGCCTTGAAATGAAATTAGTATAAAAATTGTTTACCTCTGGCAGAGCGATTGTCAGTACTGGAGTCTACGATCTTTGCTGCACAATATAGGGTCCAGGTAGTTCTTGTGTTGGTGTTGGCTTTTTGGTGGCTTCCCCCTTCCCTTTGATGGCATCCTTGAAAGAAGTTGTGCCTTTTGAGCTAGTTCCGAAGCTACCCCCTCTCAGCGTTGTGTTTAGGATGATGGTGGAGTCTGATTCAATTCCATAGTCTTGCAATATACATTGATCTCTTCATCATTCATTTTCAAGTTATACAATTTCTTCCACTTAAATAACTGCTTATTTTCTTTATATTTATCTATCTTGTAATAATAAATAAATTTATATTTAAACATATAAAACTAATATTTATGTTTTTATTATCAATAATTTATTTACAATATAAAACATTTAAATTTTATATAAATAAATTGAAAAAAAATAATTCTATTATTTTGTAATATTTTATATTTTTTCTTAATAACATTAATATTTTTAATAATAATTATTTATCTTAACTTTATAAATTTTTCTATCGTATCTGAACAGACTAAGAGAGCAACCTGGAAAGTGATGGCATCCAAAAACGATCCTTGTATATAGGAATTCATACAAAAAGAGAAAGGCATGATCGTTGAAAATTCTCTCGAACAAGCTGAGATGGAGCTGTACATTGGGTTAGGATTATTCCTCCTTTCTTCAGAGACTACTTACTGCTTGGAAGAGATTGGTTGGCCCAAAATCATCCTTGTTAGAGTTAATAATCTTAGTGTTGCCATAACTAGAGGGCTTACCTATATAAATGTCATTATTCAACTATCTTGAAAAGTCATCCTTCAATTATTTTGAAAGAGTGATAAAAATTGTGAACTTTATCGTCGGTTCATCAACTGGTTAAAGTCATTGTTAAAACATTTCAGCAGTAAATTTGATTGTATTTAGCTTAAAATACCATGTAAGAAAGGTTAATTACAAGGTCTTTGTTCTATGCTTTAGTTTCCCTTTGTTTTGATTAAAGGAAACTTAATAATTATTGAACGCTTAGACAATTAACAAATTGAATGGGAGACCTGCATTGCTAATGTGGTTTTGAATGATATCATGAACTCCTATATTAAGAACCAAACTAATAATGATGGAAGTTAATTACAAATCTTTTTTATGTGAATATTAATTAAAATAAAATTTATTTAATAATTACTAAATTTTGTTTTTAGGAAGGATATTGGTATTTTAAATGAATATAAATCAAGGATGTGATGTAGAGTGAAGTGTAGTTTTTACCATATTAAAATGATAAAATGATATTTATATGGTTAAATATTGTATTGTGTAATATAATATAGCACAAGTTTTTAGAGATTGTATAGAAATTTGAGGCGAAGTTTTGTACCAAGGAGGAAAGTATGTAATACCCTTCCTAGTGTAAGCATACATTGAGAATTATTAGCAGAATAATACAAGGATTGAATGAAGAGTTTAGTGACCATGCTTTTGATTATGTTGCATGTATGTAACTTGTGGAATGCACTTACTCTATGAGGAGGTAGTTGATATTTTTCCTCAATGAGTTGACAAACATGTATCTTATGACAAATATATGCATGGATCATGATATTAATATTTAGTTGGTGATAAAGTGTGAATCATGTCGAGTGTTGATTAATGAATAAGCGGGAGGTTGTGGATATACTATAGAAGACTAAGGAAGTCAATATAATTTAATTCAATGTTACATATTAGTAGAATGTCTATTTATGAGGATATATTTGTCACATACATCTTTGACACCATATTAAAAGCCACATACTATTGGTAGATACCTCCTTGACACAATATTAAAAACCACATATTATGTTCCTTCACTAAATTTAGCTTGGATTATATGTAGTAGTTGTCACATGCATCTATATATAGTCATCTCATAAATCAAGTTAACAGACAATTCTATACATCACATCATAGAGGAAAGAATCAATCATGATCATTCAAGATCCTGCATTCGAGTTTCCTTCCTTTGAGGGTTCAACACAAACATTAATGGAAACAATGTCATAAATACACTGTAGCTAACTTTTCCATATAACATGTTCATAGTCGAAAGTATCATTGACATATATCTTATTCAATACGAATAAATAAATAAAATGAGTTTCAGTGGATGCAATTCATCCCATAATGCATAATGCATAGATTAAATAACCTGAAACATAGGTTATATAATGTCAAATCTTAAAAACATAATCTTTGATCATACATAGTTGTCTCATGCATAATTATTCAATCATCTCATAAGCAAAGATAGCACATGCAACTCAATCATCTCATAAGCTTAAGATTTGACAATAAGAAGTGCAAGGAGCCAACGTACAGTGCATCCCATGCCATTGCATCAAACCATAGTAGAAGAGAGAACGTGACTTGGAAAACCGAGCACTGCCACCCAACCTAGAACTAACTTCCTTCAGTTCAGCCTTGAGCCGAGATTTCTTGCCCTGGATCAAGCACCTCTCTTGATCCTTTCAATGGGTATTTAGTACCCACTTTCATGATATGGTTTCCTTTAGTGACGTCATGCTTTTAGGTGGATATTTTTATCCATTTGCCTAGGCTTTTCCTAGAAAAGCTCGCCTTTATCTCTGGCAAGACTTTTCCTCATAAAATATTGTGTTTGTCTCCCACAAGGCTTTTATGTTTTTCCCAACTTAACATCTTTCTCTAGCTAATTAGATTAATGGATATTTATCTCAAGTCCATTAAGCTTATATAGAATTTCATCTAGAAGTCTTATCCATTCCCATTCACCAATGGGATTTTATTTGGAAAGAACCTCATCTCTTGGTGTCTCATTTTCCAAATGACCAATTTATCTTTATTTATTCAATAATAAATTATTTACTTTCATTGTTACACATTAGACCTAGCTTTTCTTAGCTTAGGTCAACATAGTGTTTACATACAACAGAGGGGTGTTACATACTCCCCCCCTTAAATTTACACTATCCTCGTTGTATTATTGCATCTTACAATTTATTCCCTCATTCACAGGTAGTTGTTTCTGAATTTTCAAGTTCCCATGGCCTTGCCATCTGAAACAGATCTCCCGATATATAGGTTACAAAGGAGTTCTACCACAATTCTCCTTAAATTTCTACATGTAACATTTGTTCAATCACTTATGTCAAATACTTTAGATGCCATAAAAACAAAAATCAATTTTGTTTACCACAATTAATGTCATAAATTGATATAACAATACTATTATTTTAGTAACTACAGGTTATGTTGCCAACCATGAAGAAATGCATGTTCTCCCACTACATTCTTCTAATGCCTTTGTGTTCTTATTGAACACTTGCTTCTTGTAGTTTACTTACATTAGTCACAACAAGCAAACTAGCACATTTGAAAAATCAACATGTATAAAATATCATGTTAGGTTAGCTCAAATATAACCATCACAATCATAACTCATATGTAATCATCATCAAGCAGGTTCATATGTCATATGTATACTAAGGCTGAAACTAAATACTGATACATATCCTTAGTTTCGACCTTTGTCTTTCCTCGGTATGTACTTTGGATTAGTTTCCACACCATGCAAACACCTAGTGCCTTCTCCTCAACCATGTGCACCTACACATAGTGTGTATTACAAACTTACCCTTATACATGTCACATATAATCATGCAATTCATGCATCCATACCAGTATCATATGTACCTTTTGTACACAGTACCACTTGTACATGTGTACCCAATAGCAAGTGTCCATAACATCATCTGCATGACATATATTTCATCCACATGTTTTCAACCATGTTAGTATTATGCCAAAAAATCCTTTAATTTTTCATTCACACTATTTTTAGGTAAGTCCAATCAAACCATGTTTGGTTTGTCGATTGGAGAATAATGAGTTCATGGACTTGTTCAACTTCTACAATGAGAGCATAACTGATTTTTTTTTTGTCAATGTATTCAAGTGCTTTTATTTAGCTAATTTGTTTCATGTATCTTGCGGTTGCAGGAAATTTTCAGCAAACTGATAACATAGAAGCATAATACAACTTTACAAAACCAATAACAATGGAATATGACCCAATGGAATAACAATGGAATGGGATTAAATCTGTCCCATAGACAAGGTTTTAATAACAATGGAATATGACCTCCGCTTAATCATAAAGCATACTATTGAATATGATAGTTAGTCGAGTATGGAATTCAATGTTATATTTGAAGTCTAATAACAATCTTTACTTCTCTTTATCCAAGAACATAATTGTTTGGTACTGAAAAGTACTCCCCACATAAACTGGTTGTTGAGCTAATTTATTGACTAAATTATCACAAGTATTTAATTATTAATCTGGTTTGTAAAACTTGGAGGCAAATCCACAGTATATGGACATCAGATATAATCAAGTTTAGAAGATAAAATTTGAAGATTTAAAGAAGTACATATTACAAATATAAACCTATTTTAACAATTTCTAATTGATTTATGTAATATATGAGGGAAGAGGCTCCTAACTTAGGAGAACTAGGTTGTCCTTCCCTACAATACTACTTTCATGAAGATAAATCTAAGAGCACTAATTAACAATGGTTTATGATGTAGAGGATGTAAAAGAAGAGGCTCCTAAATAAGGAGGTCCACATTGTCCTTTTTCACAATCCTACTATATCACAATCACCATTGCTTCAAACCAAAAATGCAGAAATAACTTTGAATAAGAAATGGAGAATGAAATTCAGTTTTAATTCAAGATCAAATAGAAGGGGAATTTAACTTAAATTCCTATGTGTCCCTTCATATGTAGATTAGAATTAAACCAATACTCATTCAACAATCATCACATCTAAATACATTTGAAAGAAGAACTAATCTATGAAAACTATGAAAATTGAACCAAGAAGTGCACTTAGCTTGGTGTGAGGGCCCTCCACCCTTGCCTTGCACACTTGAAGAAATCTCAGCTACAACAACTTCAGTAAATCAACCAAGCATGAACAACAAATTGGAATGAAACAAAGTTCTTCAAATTAGCTCCCAAATCCAATTATACAAAAGTTACATACAAATTCCATTACAAAAGCCATCAAAGTCTTGGCTTTAAATAGAGGTTTAATGAAACAAACTGATCTATATTATCTCTAACACTCATATCTACTCATATCCACCTATTTAAGTTGAACTGATCCAATTCATCCCAAGAAATATGGTCAATCCCATAAAATCTCAAAACTGCCATATTTCCTAGGGATTTTCTGGTGACTAGTCATGTTTGACCAGCCTTGACTATGCCTAATAAAGCTTGTTCTAGCCGAACCAAGTGGAGTTAGCTTAGTCCTAGTTCCCAAGCTATCCATCCATGCATCAAAATCGAGCCCAAGTGTCCTACAAACATGTCATCCATATAGCTATTACGGGAATTTCTGATTCAGTCCAAAATTGCACTTGAAACTCAATTTTCATAAAAACTTCTAGAAATTGCAAAATTAAAATTAAACACTTGAATATGCATAAGATACATCAAAATGAGATGGATGTGATGGAAAATGGATGGAAAATATAAAGATTAAGTAAGTTTACTTAAGCGAAAATAGACCAAAACTAAGGGCCAACACTGGTTATGTCATATGATTCTTGTTTTCTCTTTTTAACCCTACTTCCAACACCATGTTGGCAATGAATAATTTAGTGTATATCCAAACACCCATGCAAGTACATACACCTCCTAACATAAGTTATAAATGAAAGTTACAATGTTTCAATTCCACACCCCCTAAGTTTTTAGGCACTATGTGTACTAGGGTGTGATCCTAGGGCATTTTCATGTTATCACCTCATTTTAACATTAAATCACCCCTGGGAAACAAAAGAAGATAACTCATTTATCAATTATGAATTCCTGCGTTGTTTATGCAACAATTGTTATGTTGTCCTATTCAAAACGTGACAATACTATAAATGCAATCTAACAGGTAAACTTCCCAATGTTGCTTGGTAGGAAATAGTGGTACAACATATGCATCCCAGCTGGTATGATTATGAATTAATTGATTAGATTTCTATATCCCAATATCTTTGTGCACAACAACCCCGATTACTAGTACCACTTAGCCATCATCTTCTTAATTTAGCAACACACTGTTGCATGATTTGTTATCCTCTTTCTTCTTCATCTAAAACATTTTATATGTTCCATTTTACTTGATGCATGCATTTAATACCAGCCTAATATCCTTTGATTATCATAGCTATATTAATGTGAAACATTTTGGTTTACCAAAGATTGGTTTATTAATTCGGACCAGTCATGTTCCGAATCTAGTGTACAATTCCTATTAGTTAAGAGGTTGCTCTGAATTGCTCTAATGCATCAAGCACCACCATATCCAATCTGCAAGTATATATAAAGTAGGAACACACTGATCATTTTTACCTTATCACTTTCCACAAGGAGTACATTTGTGAGATCTACAATCATTCTACTGGAAGTATCTTCTTCCTATTGCAGATTTGAAAGGTTCCTATTTGTGTGATATTAACAGAACCCCATATATATCTGGATGATATGCACATCAAGGTTGTGAAGTTTGAGTTGCAATTACATATTGGAATTTGAGTGAACTTGAGAATGTGTCCTTGAACTTATATTTAATATTTTCTTACTAATATTACTCGAGAAGCACTAGGAGTTGCTTTTACACTTCATCATGTATTTAATCTAAACGTACTTTTGGGTGTTAGTCTCCTTGACCTTCTTATTAAAGTCATAAAATTATTAATGCATAATGTCTTCTTCAATATGTATACAATATGTTGTATTACATTTATGCACACTCTTCACAAATTTGACCCTACTTTAGTCTAGATTGGAATATACTTTGTGCCTCTTGCATGTCTCAATTACAATTATTGAGATACTGCTTTACTCAACAGAAAACTGTAGGTTCCAAACTATTCATGTCTAATTAGCTATGCATAATAACTTGGTAAGGTTTTGTTCCCTCCAATAATGTATATTTGGAGAATTTTCCCACTCAGAGTGAATTTAAACGGTTCAACCATTGGAAAGACCATATCTAAAAATGAACCGCATCATTACATGTAGATGCATCAATTAACAAAAAATATTAAATTGAAAGGCAATTACATAGTCTCATACCACATATAGAGACCGATATTTGAGGGGAACATCCTGAATATATACAATTTTAAGAAGACCTTCAGAAACTGTCCCAGGATGGAGATTAATTAACCATCAATCTCTTCTTAATGTTGATATAATGTCATGATCTTTCTTTCGGTGATTTATATAGATTCCCTCTATATATTTTATCTTTGACTTTTCCCCATGATCTATAGAAATATCCTTGTTTCTTTCCTTTATCTTTCATCCTTTCTTAAGATCTCTAGGAGTATAAACTTTATTCCATTAGTTTATGTCATTCACTAGACTATCTTTACCTGAATTAGTTTATATTTTATTAAGCTACATCCTTGCATAGCAACCATACCAATCATAATATAATTTTAATATGAGTAAAATGATATGATGACCATATCACTAAAATCCATCAAATAACCATACTTTAAAAATCACTTATTCACCACCATCATCTATCCATAACTTTCATATCATTTATCCTTCGTAAAGATGGTTATATACTTTACTCCTCTTATGTCAAGGCATTGAGTATTTGAGTCTTGTCTAATTTCAAGGATATATATATATATATGTGTGTGTGTGTGTGTGTGTGTTATCTAATTTGATATCTCATTAACACTGCGCAGATAATTTCTAATACTCAATAAGTAGGCCCATAAAATAAATAACCAATTTATTGTTGGCCATTTCTACTTATTGAAATCAATATGTTAATTCTTGTACTTTCTTTGCATTATTCTTCTACTCTAATACAACACTGCAATATTCTATGTTATATAACACATTGCAGAATAACCTTTCAGGATTCCTCCTCCCCACATTGGAGAATAACCTTTCAGGATTCCTCCACCCCACATTGCTACTATAGCTATCCAAAGACTTGATAAATTCATTATAAGTACATGGATTAAATCCAACCTTGTTCATTTATATAGACACTTAGTTAAAGATTTAATTAATGAATTATAAGATAGATATAGTTTAATATTTGACCTTTATTGTATATATTAAGAATCAAATACACCATATATTTTGAATTTCTAAATATATTGTAAATCTCCAACTTTGTTTATTCCTCAAGCTCGGTTATGAATATCTAGCATCTTAACTTAGTTTTTAACTCATGTTAATTTGTGAGAATTTTGATCCATCCATGCAGCTCATTGTAACCATGCAATGAGCCCTACATGCAAGCCATATATGTAAACATAGGCATGTAATCAAAACATGAGTTTGGAACATTATCCACTCATCGTATGCAATGAGAAGGCTAAACATACATCCTTCAATCATAAGGTAAATTGACTTTGAAGAACATGTATTTATATTCTTATGAGATGCATTAAAAAAGTTTAGCTCATAGAAAATTGTACACACACTTCTGTGTGGTCCGTTTATACACCAAGTGCACACACACCATTTACTCTTGTTTTTACGTGATGATCGCTTTATGTAGAGTAAGATGAAACAGTATTCTTGCCATCAAGGAAATTATAATTAGGTATTGCAACAAATTGGCGATTTAACAAAATTGAAACTGGGAATGTTCTTACCTTAGCAAGAAAACAGAGTTTGAAGTTCCACTATCTCGGAATTAAGGAACCACACCATGCATTTGGTTTATAATCCGGAAATAGTTTCATCTCATTGTCGACTCTTGGAAAGGTAAGGCATACTGACACATTGTTTGTAAACTCCGAATAGGAAGCCTGATAAGCCATATTACGCCTGCTAGTGCTTTGGAAAATGGTGAAGTAGGTTCTGATGGATGGAATATTGTTGACCATACAAATGGAAATCATCATAGAAGATAATGATTTAGTTGCCTATTATAACCATATTTCTAAAATATTAAATGAAACTCATCAATCTGCTATAATTGCTAGTTTCTCTGCCCAAAAGAAGTTATGGAACACATCACTGCCTCAGATTGACCTTCAAACCTTATGAATTGGCTCCTGCTCAAAATGTTGCATTCTTCAACTCCATTCATTGATAGGTTGATGTTATTCATCTGATTCCATTCATTATTGACATACGGTGGAGCTACCTTCATTCAATCCATTCTATGAAAGAAAATGGTTAATTTCGTTGTGTGACTATTGATTTGAATCATAAATAATATGTAAAGTAGCAAAATTCATTATTCTTCAATTGGGCATTTTCGTCTTAAGTTAACTTATGTTCATCAATTAATCATTAGTTATTGGGCTTTACTAGCCTTCTACGTCCTATTACAACTTACGCACTGTCTTCATGAAACATAGTAGATCAACATGCAAAAATGCCCTTGTCTATAACCATATTTATATCCACAAGGTAACTATTACATAAAAAGAGACTAGAACATTCACTACCTTGTCTGTTATCCATTGGGTTCACTCCGTGCAAATTTGCCACATCTCACTATAATCAAAGACTATTGACTCTTCTCGCTTTTGCTAAAGATGGTCGTAAGTCAACGTATCAGTGTTATCATGAGGCTTCTCGCTTGGCGCATTGTATGATTATGTCAAGATGGCTTGGAGTATATATATATATATAGAACTACCAATGATAAGGATAAGTGTATAATGCTAAGGATAAGCGTTATCTACATGCATGTAAGGATAAGTGTTATCCCATTGCATGCACCCCTAGTAGATTATGCAGCAATGAGCTATTTCAGAATGGGTCGGTTTCGTTGCTTAACTCGATAAGCCCCCAGCTCAACGAATAAGCATGACGTTGCAGCTCAACAGATAAATATGATGCTACAGTTCGAATAATGGTTGATATGAAACCAACAATTGACCATGCGGATCGAAATGAAACAACAGTCCCTAAGTGCTTTTCTCCTTTCTCCGTCAATTGGAAAGTGCTGTTACGATTTCAATATACAAAAAAAATACCCACTTCTTCAAGTTTCCATGACTGAGTGGGTCACCAAGCTCGATGGCACTGAGTTTTGGCAAATCTTACCACTTAGAGTCATTTACTCAACCCATCCCGTCAATTCCTTATCACTTAGGTCCACAACCTTGCCATACTCGGTTTGATAAGTTTCCACGAATCGAGAGAACCATAGTGGTTTGTGTTTTTTACTATACATGTATTCAACCAACGAATATCGGGTTACAATCTCCACGAAAAAGAATAATGATTTGACTTGTCCCTAACATTCTTAATTACATATTTAACACAACGTTGTCTCCACTCCAATAAATAGGTTGAAACTTGTCAGATTGTTGTATTCCGAGAGAAGATTGCACTCACAAACTTCTTATATGGAAAACTGAGTCTGAAAATAATGTCATTCTTAATTTTGAGACAGATGGTTGACTATTGTTTGTTTGTTTTTTTTTCATGGCTCCTTGAGGACATTTGTATGCTAAAAGGACCAAAGAAGTATAGCCTTGTTCTCAACAACAAGGGACAAAACACATCCATCAAGATAGATAGAAACTAAAGAAGCTCAGTAAGAAGGAAAATATTAATCAGCAAAAGTTTGCAAAAGGAAGGGAAATGTTTCATTATACTCCAAGAACTGCAATTGTAGAGAGAGAGAGAAGGGGACTGCACAAAAAAAACAAAGGAAATTTGACTCAAGTGTTGTCGGTCTATTTGGAAAAAAAAACATTCTTTACAAACTACGAAATACATATTCATCGGAATACATATATATATTGCTTGAAAAACGCAGTATATGCATGTAACTTCGAAACGGATTCCACCCTTCCTTCCTCAATATCTAGTGATCCGATTCAAGGTTTAGGACTACTTCTGTTTTTAGGTGAATGGATAGTTACATGCTTGACAGGTAATATAGGAGATTTCACTCCTCTTTAAAAGAACAACCTTTAAATCTAAATTACCTTTGATTGCAATTAATCAATATAATAATCACATGCTATGGCTTCAAAGTCCTCCTCCAAATTAATTTAAGATTTAATTTCAACCTTTATGGATTCTGGAATATTTTTCTTATAGCAATTTATAGCTGAACCCCTTCATCGAAACTTCTTATTTGTTTAAAACCTAAATCTCATTCATACCTTATAGAGGTGGGTTGGCTCTTAGGCCACAATATTTGAACTTAGAGCTTTGATACCATTTGTCACATACCTCTTTAACACCATATAAAAAACCACATACTATTGGCATATACCTCCTTGAAACAATATTAAAAACCACATATTAATTTCCTTCACTAAGTTTAGCTTGGATTATATGCAATAATTGTCACATGTGTCTATATATATTCATCACATAAACCAAGTTAACACAAGCAATTCTATACATCACATTGTAGAGGAAAGAATCAATCATGATCATTCAAGATCTTGCATTCAAGTTTCCTTCCTTTAAGGATTCAACACGATCATTAATGGAGGCAATGTCATAAACACATTGTAGCTAGCTTTTCCATATAACATGTTCATAGTCCTACTGTCATAGTCGAAAGTATCACTGACATATATCTTATGTAATACGAATAAATAACTAAAACGAGCTTCAGTGGATGCAAATCACCCATGATGCATAATGCATAGATTAGATAACCTGAACCACATGATATACAATTTCAAACTTAAAAACATAATCTTTCATCATACATAGTTGTCTCATGCATAATTATTCAATCATCTCATAAGCAAAGATAACACATGCAACTCAATCTTCTCATAAGCGTAATATTTGACAATAAGAAGTGTAAGGAGCCAACATACAGAGCATCCCATGCCATTGAATCAAATCAGAGTAGAAGAGAGAACGTCACTTGGAAATCTAAGCACCACCAACCAACTTAGAACTGACTTCCTTTAGTTCACCCCTGAACTGAGAGTTCTTGCCATGGATCAAATACCTCTCTTGATCCCTTCAATAGGTATTTAATACCCTCTTTCATGATATGGTTTCCTTTAGCAGCGTTCCATTTTTAGGTGGATATTTTTATCCATTTGCCTAGGCTTTTCTTGGAAAAGCTTGCCTTTATCTCTTGCGAGGCTTTTCCTCATAAAAGCTTTCCATTCTCTCTCGCAAGGCTTTTATGTTTTTCTTAACTTAGCATTTTTCTCCAGCTAAGTAGATTAATGGATATTTATCTCCAATCCATTAAGCTTATCTAGAATTGCATCTAGAAGTCTTATCATGAAAGAATTATCCATTCCCATTCAACAATGGGATTTTATTTGGAAAAAAACCTCATCTCTTGGTGTCTTATTTTCCAATTGATTTATTTATTTTTATTTATTCAATAATAAAGCATTTACTTTCATTGTTACACATGAGATCTAGCTTTTCTTAGCTTAGGTCAACAGAGTGTTTACATACAACAGAGGGGTTTTACAATACTATAATTTGATTTCATGTTACTTTAGTGATGTAGGAAATGGGTAATCTAAGGGATCACAATGGGAAGCATAAAGGAAAAAGGAAATATATTCCAAATGTACAAATTATTTCGACTAAACTAGAAAGATTGTGACAATCCACCTATAAATAGATAGACTTGTTAATGGTATCTATCATTTGAATTTGATTCAATTATAACACACTTTGATTTATTTGATATGTGTGGGTGCATATTTGTGTAAGGTACAAGATGAAATATTTCAAACTTGCCAAGAAATGGGCACGCGGTTGGAACCACAATTAATGAAGATTTAATAGAAATGTGGAGTGTCAATGGAGATGGCGAGTCTCAACCTTGACCTGTATGTTTACAAAAAAAGAGTAGTGCTATTAATCAATGTGTTTACCATTGGAGAGTAAAATCCATGATGAGTACATTAAAAAAAACTGATTATAAGTATCATAGTTCAAGGGTCTCTAAGAAAATTGTTTTCCTTGTGGTTGGCACCAATTCCTTGGTCCTGGCCTCACAATGGGAAACAAGAGCACTATTGGAGAGAGGTAAAACGAATTCTATCATTTTCTTTTAGTTTTAATTCTACCTATTTAGCAATTTAGATTATGATATTGATACCGACCTCTGTGTTATGGTATGTGTTATCACCCTAAGAAACTCTCCTAGGTTGTATATCGGAGATGCTCGGGAACATTACAAACTCAACAAAATGTTGGAAATATGGTGGATTAATGAAAGAAATGCTGCATATTCAAGCCAGATAACCACTTCTATTGTGCTTAACCCCAGACATGGGTGAACACCCCCAGACTACAAGGCTATAGACCACCAATTACTCGCAGTTTGAGGAATTACTGGAAATGGAGAATACTGACCACACCAGCAGATGCACAAGACCATGTGATGGCCGGCTGCAACCAGTAAAGAGGTCTGTAAATCTATTATCTAAAGCATAGACAAGATGACAGCTCTCTGGCATTAAAAAAACAGAAACCTGCATACAAATTCAATGATACATGCTAGATTCAAACACAGAGGTGGGATGACAACCCCTCTAATGCTAAACATCTACATCACATGAATAAATGCATAACAGGCACAACCTAGAACAAAGAAGAAGAAGTGGAAAGTGAGAAATTAACAACAAAAGAAGCTTGCATTAGCTGAAAATGAAGACCAGATGCTGCAGGTATCACAGTAGTTACAATCTCTAGAAGTTGAAGCTTACAACAAAATAACATTCATCAACCTTGATTACATCTGTTTTTTGGGTATATATAGAGTTTAATTACAAAATTTCTCTGCTGCTCCATGCGTGGAGGGGTCATAATGGACCACCAACTGCTTTAATTGGCTGATATGGGTCTCTACTGCAACCTGCTGCTTTAATGAATAAATTTGATCTTTTCTATTGCTTGACAGTCTTCTCAGGTAACTGGAGTATCGTATGGGATGACATCCCATAACTGTTAAATGCATTGGTCTGCTCGAGGCACGTCCTTTCCCTTCTCAGCCATTCTTCTTGTTGAATGCAGTGGTTGAAAAAATAACTGCGCCGAGTACTGAACACTGGCCACTTGCGTCCTTTCGGGAGTATGAATTTGGCTATGTTGCGCTGTCTAGGTTCCTTGATCACTTCTGTTGCTAGATGCATCATTGTGTTGTCACCTTTCTGCTTCCAACCCTCTGTCTCTATCTCTTGGCCTCTTTTAGGTGATGGGATGGATATTCGGGATTTTGTGATCTCTTGAAAATGCCTAACAATGATTATTTTCTGTTGTAAACAGAAAACGCCATAACACTGAGAACTCCTGCCCATTCTGCTTCTTTCGGACTTCAAAAGTCCTTAAGCATGATTAATCCTTTTATCGAGTCCACTTTTCAGGTTGTTGCCGCATATCGTAGCCGACCGGTTCCCTTGCTTCCCTTTGTATTTGAAAATTAATGAGAAATGTTGGAAAACATGAAATATTTCCTTTGGCAGACTTCAAAAATTATAAATTTCCCTTCTGAAACCCATCAGGTTAGCGTCTTATCGCATCACGCACATACAAAGGCTATTCCCCTTTGGTTTTGTCGATAGCAATACGCCAATGCAACGTGAGCCATTGATCTATCAGCGCAATCGACGGTCCTCACTTAATCGCTGATCTCCATTTCCATTGCCCCTTTGAAAGCGCCGATTGCAATATTACTGTGGACCGGACTACCCCATTATAGCATGATTAATAGAAATATTGCATCTAATAGGGCAATAGGTCATCGACCATCGACGATGTTATAAAACATGGCTTAAGAGGGACATGCTGGAAGCTGTGATTGCGATCTGCCGATTAGATGTGGGCCGTTAGATCTGTGTGTGCGATCGATGGTTCATATTTACTCGCCCATCGCTGATTGGTAATGCCTCTCCTGTCCGTGCTGATTGACACTGTGTGCCTATGCCGATTGCGATCCACCGATTAGATCTGGACTGTTGACCAGCCAGGTCTAACAGCTACTATGCCACCATCGTTTAATCTTGCGTTTGTGGGTTTTTCATGGTTTTGTAGTGTTTCCACCTCCCGATAGTGCATTGCCGACCCTCCAAAGGCTTTCCGGCTGCAACTATTTCGATCGGTGGATGACCCTTGACAAAAATTGGAGATTTCAACAACATGCATGGATCCCTTGGCATGATCTTAAGTAGATTTGCAGACTTTGGGAGTGTTTTTGGATCCATTTTTATCCTTTTGTATAGTAGCGCTAACACTGGCTCTCTCTGGGGATGAGATCCTCCCTGTGAGGTCTCAAGAACCTGCAAAACAATGCCTTCCTGACGAAAAACAAATTATCAAAATTCCTAGTGTTCCATTGGGAATGGAGTCTACTGCACTTATACTAAAACTGATAAAAACACAATATTTACAAGTTTTAAGGCCAAAGACCTTAAATCACATAAACTTTCAAAAAACGCCCATTAACTGGGCCATCAAAGACTGCCTCTCCTCCCATACTTTTCAGTATGAAGGCGTTGTTCCCATGAACCTGTGAAATGATGAAAGGCCCTGTCCAAAAAGCATCAAATTTCCCATGATTGCCTTTCTTCTCCTTTAGTGCATCCCATTTCAAAACCAAGTCACCAATCTAAAAAATATTTATTTTTGCCTTCTTATCAAAGGCTTCCTTGATCTTTCTCTAATGTCCTGCAGCCTTTTCAACCAGATGTTCTCTAATCTGATGCAACTCTGCTAAATCAATGATCCTATTTGCCATTCTTCTTCCTCATCCCGCTCTTTTTGAAGGAATTTTGCCACAGGGAGAGTTAGCTGAATTAGGAACACAACTTCAGTGCCATATACCAACTTGAATGGAGAATTCCCTGTGGATTTTTTAATGGTCACTCTGTCAGCCCACAGTGCATACTTGAACTTTGAATCCCAATTCTTCTTATTGTCCTCTAACAACTTTTTAATTATCTTGATCAGACTTTTATTAGAGGATGTGGCCAGACCATTTCCTTGAGGATAATATGAGGTGGAATGAACAAGTTTAATACCCATTGAATCACACATTTCCACCAATTCTTTTGCCCTGAAGGCTGCTGCATTATCTGTTATTAATTTATGTGGACAACCAAATCTACTGAAGATATTCTCTATCAAAAACTTCATGACCACATTATAATCAGCCTTCCTGGTAGGGACTGCCTCAATCCACTTAGTGAAATAATCAGTAGCTACTAATATCCATCTGTGCTGGCCACTGGAATGTGGATTGATTTCACCAATGAGATCCAAACCCCACTGCTAAAAAGGTCCTTTTACTTGTATGGGGTTTATGGGCAGGGACTTCAACTGCTGCTTTCCTTCAAATCCTTGGCACTTGTCACAAGATTTAACAAATGAAAATACATCAGAAAATAAAGTGGGCCAATAGTACCCAGCTCTGAGGATTTTATGGGCTGTAGTCTTCCAATAATGGTCCCCTCCACACATGCTGGAGTGAAATTGCCACATGACTTCTTTTGACTGTTCTTCGTCTAGACACCTTAACAACACTCCAGATGGATCCCTCCAGTAGAGCATATTTTCATTGATACAATATTTAGCTGCCCTGAGTTTTAAAGTTCTAGCTTGACTTTGAGTAAATCCTGAAGGGATTTCTAGCTTCAGCAAGAAATTCATTATTGCAGCATACCAATTACAAGAAGCTAGATTCTCGGCCACTGACTGCTTTCTCTATGGTTCAGCTGTTTCCTCTTCTTCTGCCTAACCATTTTCTGCAATAGTGCACAGGAAATCAATATCTAAAGACCTGCAATTTTCTTCAGCTAATAATTTGGCAAGACCTTGACCTCTGACCAGCTTGGTGGGCTTCAACTCTATATTAAATTCTATCATTTTTGCAATCCATTTTGCCCTTCTTCCATCAGCATCAAGTTGTGTTAAGACATCTTTTATTGTAGCAGAGGGTACATATACAATTATCTTGGAATGTAAGATATAAACTCCGAAAGCTTTCAAGGATTTAATAAGAGCATATGCCTATTTTTCAATTATACCATACCTTAGTTCAGTATCCCTCAAGTTCTTGCTAAAAAATGCTACTAGATGTTCTAAACCTTCCTCATCTTCCTGCAATAAAACTCCTGCAATAGTATATTTAGAGGAAAATGAAAATATATGAAACTCCTTGCTGTAATCTGGACTTATTAATGTGGGAGCTTCCATAATAGCCTTTTTAATGGAATCAAATGATTTTCTTGCTATATCAGTCCATTTGATTTCTGCCCCTTTCTTCAACATGGAGGTAACGTGCTTCACATATTCAAAAAAATTCGGGATAAACCTCCTTGCAAAATTTATTTTGCCCAAAAAAGACTGAATATCCTTCTTTGATCTAGGGACAGACAAAGTCTGAATTGCTTTGACTCTTTCTGGGTCAATTCGGACACTTGCAGCAGACACAACATGTCCTAACAGCTTGCCTTCTTCTAAAGGAAATTGAGATTTTTTGGGATTGACTGAAATTCCAAACCTTTTGCACTTCAAAAACACTCTTTTTAAATGCTACAAATGATTTTGATGGCTGCTAGAATAAACTGTTATATCATCAAGGCAGATAAGCACAAATTTATCCTTCTCTCCCACAAATGCTATATCCATAGCTCTCTGAAAGGTGGCTCCAGCATTCATCAATCCAAATGGCATACATAAAAGTGCCCCAAGGAGTGGTGAATGCAGTCTTTTCTTGATCATCTGGATGCACAACAATCTGATTAAAGCCTGAAAAACCATCCAAGAAAGACATTACTTTGGCTCCTGAGACCTTTTGCAACAAATGCTCCATCTTTGGTAAGGGATAATTATCTTTCTTTGAGCATTTGTTTAGATTTCTGAAATCAACACACAGTCTGATTTCTCCACTCTTCTTCCTCACCACCACTAGATTAGCCACCCATTTTGAATATCTGAGAGGGACTATGACCTTAGCAGCCAACAATTTTTTTATTTCTTTTTCAATCAATGGAGGAAGCATATGATTTATTGGTCTTAGATTTTATCTGAAAGGGATGGTGTCTTTCTCCAGAGGGATCTTGTGCTGGATTATGTTTTTATCATACGTTTTCAGATCACTATACTCCCATGCAAACGCATCAGCAAACTGCCTCATTAATTTGCAGTATTCAGCACTTTGATTAGCTGACAAACAAGTGGACAAGTTTACATATCTAGGCTGATCTGGACTTCCTATATCATGCTTACAGACTGTATATTTGTCTTCTTTTTGGGCAGCCTTGTAAGGCACATCATTTTGGTCAAACAGTCTCTCAAGAGGAATTAGACCCTTAGGAATATGATTGCTAAGAAGCTGAACAATATTGCCTTTACCAATTTTATTTCTAAGCTGGGACTTGGGGTTTTCTAACAAGGCTTCATTGTCTTGGTCAATTTGCATTTTGGAAAACTCATCAATGACTTGCAGAAATCTATTTATCTCATCATCATCATCATCAAAAACTTTCCAATCCTGGACATTATCAGGCAAGGATGGTCTATAGTTCACTTGGACTTCATACACTAGTCTGGGAGGCATTGGAGAGATAAATAGACTAGTAGACACAGTAAGGGAATCAGCAATATGATTTTGGGCTCTAGGAATATATGAAATACAGAAATAATCAAAAGAATTTCTGATTCTCCATACCTCATCTCTGTATGCTTTCAGCCTTGGGTGCTTTGCCTGAAAGGTTTTATTTACTTGCTGAATAATCAAATCAGACTCCAAACAACTTTATGCATCTGATTCCTTTGTCTTTTGCTGCGGTGAGGCCCAATAACAGAGCTTCATATTCTGCTATATTGTTGGTAACTTGGAAGGCCATCTTAAAAGACAGCTCTGTGCTTTCTTGTTTCGGAGATATTAGCACCACCCCTGCTCCTGCATTCTCCCTGGAACATGCTTCATCAAAGAACATCTCCCAAACCTGATTTCCTTGCTCTTCCTCAGCCTGAACCATTGGTTTCCTAAGCTATGTTGAGGCCTTCTGAGATTCTTCTATTTGGAGGATACATGCTCCAAAATCAGTGTCCAATGCATATATGGGATGATTTGTAGGACTCTTCTCATCACTAATGATATATGCCAACTATGCTTCTCTATACAATCTCCTGCTTTCTCCTCCAAACACTGGGACAGTGGCATAAGATAGATCATTCTGTAAGGTCCTGCCTAGTCTCTTAATCCATCCTCTTGACAACAACATGCCAAATTTAGGAGGGACATCAGCCACCACTATGTCCATTACCATGTTTTTCATGGGCAACTGAGTTAAGGTAATGGCCAGGTCTTTGATTAATCCTAGTCACTTCACTTTCCTTGAATCAAAAGAGAATAAATCATGATATGGTCTGGTGATATCAAGACCTAACTCTTCCATGATAGCTTTAGGCATTAAATTGTGGTTGGCCCCTGTATCTAGCAGGCAATTGTGAAGGATTTTATCATGAATGGTCAAGGAGACATAAAAAGATGGATAATTATTATCAGCAGGTTCAATCATGGGGTTGAGCACAATGGTAGGCTTATCATCTTGCAAATTGATAGAGCCAGTGGAGGTTTGTGTGGTTTATAGCTCAAGGGCTTCAAAGATAGGCTTTCTAAATACTTCACTCTTCACCAGCTCTACCAGAGGCACAAATATTTTCAATTTCTGGACTTCTGACTCAAAGTTGAAAGAAGAAAATAATTTATCAGAACCTTTTACCTCTTGAACTAGAGCTTTGAGGATGACTAGAGAAGCTGTTGGTTTTCTTTGTTTGACATTCTACGATTCTGCTTGGACATCAGCTCTTTGGGCAGGATTCTCCTTGGCATTTTTTGCATTGGATCTCATATTGTATCTCTGCTACTGTTCAGTTTGTAGAATAGCTTCTCTATCCCACTCCTGATTGTTTTGTTCTTGCAGTAGTGATTCTTCATAAGAAGCCAAAGTAAAAAATGCAACGCTGCCTTTGTCTTCCATGCAATGAATTTCATCCTCATCTTCTTCAAATCGTTCCTCCTCCATGACTACATTTTGGAAAGGAGCTTTAACTTTCTGATCTTCGTTTGATTCTTCACCCCTTTGCATAATTTGTAATTGCTCATTTGCTCTTCTGAAAGGATTTGGATTTCCTGGAGAAAACGTGTTTTACTGCCTTGTTTTCCCTGAATTCTGCTCAACCTTTAGCTTAGAAATTTCAGCAGTCAATGACGCTATAATCTTAGTCATTTTGTCCAATTTAGGCTCTGAAGATGATGCAGATGAAGTAGAATCCTGACCTCTCTGTGTCCTTCTGTCAGTTTGACTTTTTAGCTTTTCTACAGCCATAATATTGGATTCCACCTCTAGTGCTACATCCTGCATATCAACTAGAGTGGCACATCTCCTTTCTCTCAATAACAGGCAGAAATCAGAGTCAAAAGCATTGGCATAAGTGATTTTGGCAGAGGTGGGAGTAGGCTTTACCTCAGCTGGTATTTTACTGTACATTCGATTGAATCTTTTATTAAAAGCAGACAAAGATTCCCCATTTTCCCTCTTCAGGCTGCCAAACTCAGTATGATAATACAACAAGTCCTTTTTGTTTCCCCAGTGCTTAAAAAATGCATCATCTAAGGCTTCAATATCAACAATAGATCTAGGAGTCAGCTCTCTGAACCATTTTCTGGCCTCTCCATCAAGGCTCTGAACAAAAACTCTCATCCACACATCATTTTCACTAATATCTAAGTTATCAGCATAACTGTAAAAGGCTTCAAGGTGTTCTTTAGCTGTTACCCCATTTGTACCAGTGAATTTGGGCATATACTTCTGATATTCTCCCACAAGCATGGGATTCAAAGGAACAGGCAAAACCAGAGGTCCATATCTAGCAGCAATAATTCTTTCTATCCTCATGGGTGCTTGCTGGCCTGCCATGACTGGGGTATGTGGAAGGACACTGGCAGATTGAGTAGTATGAGACAATGAAATGTATGACAAAGAGACATGGATGTTATGGACTGTATGAGAAACTTTCTTTGGACTAAGATTCAAAGGGGAAGTAACTGAACAAGGAGCTTTGTAAGTCTCTGCAGCTGATTCTTCACTATCAGTACTAGGCTCTAAATCCTCAGACTGTGTATCTTCAACCAAAAACTTCTCATGCAGAGACAAATAAGATTTCTTATGCTTACCTGATCCTGATGCTCCTTTCTATGATGTTTTCGTCTGCTTAACGATCGGTTCAGCTGGTGATTTCTGAGTATTTCTTCGAGTGTGTCTCACAAACTGAGCCAGAACTTCAATGTGGAGTCGCCAAAGGTTGGTCTTCCTCCAATGGAGTCGCTAGATAGATGATTACAACCAGAAATATGCCCAAACTTTGTCTATCATCAAAATTTGGAACTGTGTCATCTCCTAGGGAAGCTGAGCTTCAATCTCCTTTCCCTCGCAACGACGCCAATTAATGTTATCACCCCAAGAAACTCTCCTAGGTTGTATATCGGAGATGCTCGGGAACATTACAAACTCAACAAAATGTTGGAAATATGGTTGATGAATGAAAGAAATGCTGCATATTCAAGCCAGATAACCACTTCTACTATGCTTAACCCCAGACATGGGTGATCACCCCCAGGCTACAAGGATGTAGACCACCAATTACTTACAGTTTGAGGATTTAGTGGAAATGGAGAATACTGACCACACCAGCAGATGCACAAGACCATGTGATGGCTGGCTGCAACCAGTAAACAGGTCTGTAAATCTATTATCTAATGCATAGACAGGATGACAGCTCTTTGGCATTAAAACAACAGAAACCTGCATACAAATTCTATGATACATGCTAGATTCAAACACAAAGGTGGGATGACAACCCCTCTAATGCTAAACATCTACAACACATGAATAAATGCATAACAGACACAACCTAGAACAGAGAAGAAGAAGTGCAAAGTGAGCAATTAACAGCAAAAGAGCTTGCGTTAGCTGAAAATGAAGACCAGATGCTGTAGGTATCACAGTAGTTACAGTCTCTAGAAGTTGAAGCTTACAACAAAATAACATTCATCAACCTTGATTACATCTATTTTTTGGGTATATAGAGAGTTTAATTACAAAATTTCTGTGCTGCTCCATGCATGGAGGGGTCATAATGGACAACCAACCGCTTTAATTGGCTGATATGGGTCTCTATTGCAACCTGCTACTTTAATGAATAAATTTGAATTTTTTTGTTGTTCGACAGTCTTCTCAGGTAACTGGAGTATCGTATGGTATGACATCCCATAACTGTTAAATGAACTGGTCTGCTCGAGGCACGTCCTTTCCCTTCTCGGCCATTCTTCTTGTTGAATGCAGTGGTTGAAAAAATAATTGCGTCGAGTACTGAACACTGGCCACCTGCGTCCTTTCAGGAATATGAATTTGGCTATGTTGCGTTGTCTAGGTTCCTTGATCACTTCTGTTGCGGGTTGCATCGTTGTGTTGTCGCCTTTCCGCTTCCAACCCTCTGTCTGTCTCTCAGCCTCTTTTAGGTGATGGGATGGCTATTCGGGCCTTTGTGATCTCTTGAAAATGCCTAACAATGATTATTTTCTATTGTAAATGGAAAACGTCGTAACATTGAGAAATCTCGCTCATTCTGCTTCTTTCAGACTTCAAAAGTCCTTAAGCATGATTAATCCTTTTATCGGGTCCACTTGTCAGGTTGCTGTCGCATATCGCAGCCGACCGGTTCCCTTGCTTCCCTTTGTATTTGAAAATTCATGAGAAATTCTGGAAAACATGAAAATTTTCTTTTGGCGGACTTCAAAAATTATAAATTTCCCTTCTAAAACCCATTGGGTCCAGGTCTTATCGCATCACACACATACAAAGGCTGTGCCCCTTTGGTTTTGCTGATAGCGATATGCCAATGCGACGTCAGTCGTTGATCTGCCAGTGCAATCGACAGTCCTCGCTTAATCGCTAATCTCCATTGCCATCGCCCCTTTGAAAGCACCGATTGCAATATTGTTGCAGACCCGACTACCCCATTATAGCATGATTAATAGAAATATCGCATCTGATAGGGCAATCGGTCATCGGCCATCGGCGATGTTGTAAAACATGGTTTAAAAGGGACATGCTGGAAGCTGCGATTGCGATCCATCGATTAGATGTGAGCCGTTAGATCTGTGTGCGCGATCGACGGTTCATATTTACTCGCCCATCGCTGATCAGAAATACCTCTCCTGTTCGTGCCAATTGACACTGCCTGCCTATGTCGATTGCGATCTGTCGATTAGATCTGGGCCATTGACTGGCTAGATCTAACGGCTAATGTGCCACCATTGTTTAAGCCTGCGCATGTGGGTTTTTCATGGTTTTGTAGTGTTTCCGCCTCCTGATAGTGCATTGCCGACCCTCCAAAGGCTTTTCGGCTGTAACTATTTCGATCGGTGGATGACCCTTAACAAAAATTGGAGATTTCAATAGCATGCCTAGATCCCTTGGCATGATTTTAAGCAGATTTGCAGACTTTGGGAGTGTTTTTGGATCCATTTTTATCCTTTTGTATATCATTGCTAACAGTATGGTTGAAATATTTTTCATAGAAAAACTAAAAAGTGGGTTGGCCTCCGTGTCAAGGTCGAGATATTTTGGATAGAAAGAGTAAAAGGTAGAAAAAGTTGTTGGTAATTCCTTAACCTGTATGATTATTAGAAGATTTATTATTTCATATTATTATTAGAAGATTTATTATTTCATATTTCGTATTGGCTATTGACTAATAAAAAGTGAATACTTGTAGAGTAAAAATAAAATGGTGTACACAATAGGTTTATCTAAATAACTTAGATGCAATATAGTTGATAAAAACATAGCATGTGAAAAGCTATGATGAAATGCATAAAATGAAATGTACATATATTTTTTTTCTCAATATTTTTCCAAAAGTAAATTTAAATCTATTTTTAGGAAAAAAGATCAGTATAAAATAAATTATGAAAATTTAAATATATATAAAATTAAAAATAAAATATAAATATGAGATTTATAAATAGAAAATTTATAAATATTTTTGAAGAGAAAGTTGGGAATTATATAATTTCATTTCGTTCTATCAATTAAAAGATATTTTTAATAGTTTGAACATTTTCTTTTACTTTATATTAATGTATTACTTTTTAATTTTTAAAAAGGCTATGTATCTTTTTATTTTGTTAGATTTTAAGGATTCATTAAAGACATTTTATGCGAACATGTTTTTTTCTTTATTTTCTCTTGCCATTTAAAGGGAGCAGACTTTCCGGGCAGATCCATTCTCGCATCGTGGCTTAGCTGCTCAACCTGAAACTGATTCACTTTGAATGATTGGCTTAGGATTTCTATTATTAGCGCTGACCAAATTATTTTTCAAATTCGATAGCAAAAAAGTTTACTGATTATTTTAACGAAGAATGTTGATCCGCACTCATTTAAATTATTTTAACAAAAAAACGTTGACGACCAAATTATTTTTCAAATTCGATAGCAAAAAGGTTTATAAACACTAACAAAAAAATGATTATTTTTACGAAGAATGTTGATCGGCACTCATTTAAATTATTTAACAAAAAAACGTCGACGACCAAACTAGTTTTCAAATTCGACAGCTAAAAAGTTTTATAAACACTAACAAAAAAATGATTATTTTAACGAAGAATGTTGATCCGCACTCATTTTTTTTCCTTAGAACAATATTGGAAAGACAAATTGTCATCCCGTCCTGAGTCTTCTATCAAAAAGACTAACCAGACTTAGTTGACTTGCCCATTAACAAGGAAATAGACGAGTACAACAGAGCAAAGGGGATACGGATTCAAGTAAATGGAATCTTTTTGGGGCTATGTTGGACTTCCTATATCATGCTTACAGACTGTAGATTTGTTTTCTCTTTGGGCAGCTTTGTAAGGCACATCATTTTGGTCAAATAGTCTCTCAAGAAGACTTAGACCCTTAGGAATATGATTGCTGGAAAGCTGAACAATATTGTCTTTACCAATTTTATTTCTAAGCTAGGACTTGGGGTTTTCTAACAAGGCTTCATTGTCTTGGTCAATTTGCATTTCGGAAAACTCATCAATGACTTGCAGAAATCTATTTATCTCATCATCATCATCAAAAACTTTCCAATGTTGGACATTATCAGGCAAGGATGGTCTATAGTTCATTTGGACTTCATACACTAGTCTCGGAGGCATTGGAGAGATAAATAGACTAGCAGACACAGCAAGGGAATTAGCAAGCTGATTTTGGGCTCTAGGAATATATGAAATACATAAATAATCAAAAGAATTTCTAATTCTCCATACCTCATCTCTGTATGCTTTCAGCGTTGGGTGCTTTGCCTGAAAGGTTTTATTTACTTGCTGAATAATCAAATCAACATCTCCAAACACCTTTATGCATCTGATTCCTCTATCTTTTGCTACGTTGAGGCCCAATAACAGAGCTTCATATTCTGCTATATTGTTGGTAACTTGGAAGGCTAGCTTAAAAGATAGCTCTATGCTTTTTTACCAGCACCACCCCTACTCCTGCATTCTCCCTGGAACATGCTCCATCAAAGAACATCTCCCAAACCTGATTACCTTGCTCTTCCTCGGTTTGAACCATTGGTTTCCTGAGCTGCATTGAGGCCTTCTGAGATTCTTCTATTTGGAGGATACATGCTCCAAAATCAGTGTCCACTGCATATATGGGATGATTTGTAGGACTCTTCTCATCACTGGTGATATATGCCAACTATGCTTCTCTATACAATCTCCTGCTTTCTCCTCCAAACACTGGGACAGTGGCATAAGATAGATTATTCTGTAAGGTCCCACCTAGTCTCTTAATCCATCCTCTTGACAACAGCATGTCAAATTTAGGAGGGACATCAGCCACCACTATGTCCATTACCATGCTCTTCATGGGCAGTTGAGTTAAGGTAATGGCCAGGTCTTTGATTAGTCCTAGGCACTTCACTTTCCTTAAATCAAAAGAGAATAAATCATGATATGGTCTAGTGATATCAAGGCCTAACTCTTCCATGATAGCTTTAGGCATTAAATTGTGGCTGGCCCCTGTATCTAGCAGGCAATTGTGAAGAATTTTATCATGAATGGTCAAGGAGACATAAAAAATGGAGAATTATTATCAGCAGGTTCAATCATGGGGCTGAGCACAATGGTAGGCTTATCATCTTGCAAATTGACAGAGTCAGTGGAGGTTTGTGTGGTTTCTAGCTCAAGGGCTTCAAAGATAGGCTTTCTAAATACTTCACTCTTCACCAGCTCTACCAGAGGCATAGATATTTTCAATTTTTGGACTTCTGACTCAAAGCTGAAACAAGAAAATAACTTATCAAAACCTTTTACCTCTTGAACTGGAGCTTTGAGGATGACTGGATGAGCTGCTGGTCTTCTTTGTTTGACATTCTGCGATTCTGCTTGGACATCAGCTCTTTGGGCAGGATTCTCCTTGGCATTTTTTGCACTGGATCTCAGATTGTATCTCTGCTGCTGTTCAGTTTGTAGAACAACTCCTCTATCCCACCCCTGACTGTTTTGTTCTTGCAGTAGTGATTCTTCAAAAGTAAAAAATGCAATGCTGCCTTTGTCTTCCATGCAGTGAATTTCATCCTCATCTTCTTCAAATCGTTCCTCCTCCATGACTACATTTTGGAAATGAGCTTTAACTTTTTGATCTTTCTTTGATTTTTCACCCCTTTGCATAATTTGTAACTGCTCATTTGCTCTTCTGAAAGGATTTGGATTTCTTGGAGAAAATGTGTTTTATTGCCTTGTTTTCCCTGAATTCTGCTCAACCTTTAGCTTAGAAATTTCAACAGTCAATGACTCTATAATCTTAGTCATTTTGTCCAATTTAGGCTCCGAAGATGATGCAGATGAAGTAGAAGCCTGACCTCTCTACCTCCTTCTATCAGTTTGACTTTTTAGCTTTTCTGCAGCCATAATATTAGATTCCACCTCTAGTGCTACATCCTGCATATCAACTAGAGTGGCACATCTCCTTTCTCTCAATAACAGGCATAAATCAAAGTCAAAAGCATTGGCATAAGTGAGTTTGGCAGAGGTGGGAGTAGGCTTTACCTCAGCTGGTATTTTACTGTACATTCGATTGAATATTTTATTAAAATAAGGCAAAGATTCCCCATTTTCCCTCTTCAAGCTACCAAACTCAGTATGATAATACAACAAGTCCTTTTTGTTTCCCCAGTGCTTCAAAAATGCATCATCTAAGGCTTCAATATCAACAATAGATCGAGGAGTCAACTCTCTGAACCATTTTCTGGCCTCTCCATCAAGGCTCTGAACAAAAACTCTCATCCACACATCATTTTCACTAATATCTAAGTTATCAGCATAACTCTAAAAGGCTTCAAGGTGTTCTTCAACTGTTACCCCATTTGTACCAGTGAATTTGGGCATATACTTCTGATATTCTCCCACAAGCATGGGATTCAAAGGAACAGGCAAAACCATAGGTCCATATCTAGCAGCAACAATTATTTCTATCCTCGTGGGTGCTTGCTGGCGCCATGATTGGGGTATGTGGAAGGACACCGGAAGATTAAGCAGTATGAAACAATGAAATGTATGACAGAGAGACAGGGATGTTATGGATTGTATGGGAAACTTTCTTTGGACTGAGATTCAAAGGGGAAGTAACTAAACAAGGAGCTTTGTAAGTCTCGGTAGTTGATTCTTTGCTATCAGTACTAGGCTCTAAATCCTCAGACTGTGTATCTTCAAGCAAAAACTTCTCATGCAGAGACAAATAAGATTTCTTAGGCTTACCTGATCCTGATGCTCCTTTCTATGATGTTTTCTTCTGCTTAATGATCTTCTCAGGGTCAGGCACTGGTTCAGCTGGTGATTTTTGAGGATTTCTTTGAGTGTGTCTCACAAACTAAGCCAAAAATTCAATGTGGAGTCGCCAAAGGTTGGTCTTCCTCCAATGGAGTCGGCAGATAGATGATTACAACCAGAAATGTGCCTAGACTTTGTCTATCATCAAAATTTTGAACTATGTCGTCTCCAAGGGAAGTTGAGATTCGATCTCCTTTCCCCAGCAACGACGCTAATTAATGTTATCACCCCATGAAACTCTCCTAGGTTGTATATCGGAGATGCTCGGGAACATTACAAATTCAACACAATGTTGGAAATATGGTGGATGAATGAAGGAAATGTTGCATATTCAAGCCAGATAACCACTTGTATGTGCTTAACCCCAGACATGGGTGATCACCCCCAGACTACAAGGCTATAGACCACCAATTACTCACAGTTTGAGGATTTAGTGGAAATGGAGAATATTGACCACACCAGAAGATGCACAAGACCATGTGATGGCTGGCTGCAACCAGTAAAGAGGTCTGTAAATCTATTATCTAATGCACAGACAGGATGATATCTCTCTAGCATTAAAACAACATAAACCTGCATACAAATTCAATGATACATGCTAGATTCAACACAGAGGTGGGATGACAACCCCTCTAATGCTAAACATCTACAACACATGAATAAATGCATAACAGGCACAACCTAGAACAAAGAAGAAGTGGAAAGTGAGTAATTAACAGCAAAAAAAGCTTGCATTAGCTGAAATTGAAGACCAGACGCTGCAGGTATCACAATAGTTACAGTCTCTAGAAGTTGAAGCTTACAACAAAATAACATTCATCAACCTTGATTACATCTGTTTTTTTGGGTATATATAGAGTTTAATTACAAAATTGCTCTGCTGCTCCATGCGTGGAGGGGTCATAATGGATCACCAACTGCCTTAATTGGCTGATATGGGTCTCTGCTGCAACCTGCTGCTTTAATGAATAAATTTGATCTTTTTTGCTGCCCGACAGTCTTCTCAGGCAACTGGAGTATCGTATGGGATGACATCCCATAACTATTAAATGCACTGGTCTGCTCGAGGCACATCCTTTCCCTTCTCGGCCATTCTTCTTGTTGAATGTGGTGGTTGAAAAAATAACTGCGCTGAGTACTGAACACTGGCCACCTGCGTCCTTTCGGGAGTATGAATTTGGCTATGTTGCGTTGTCTAGGTTCCTTGATCACTTCTATTGTGGGCTGCATTGTTGTGTTGTCGCCTTTCCGCTTCCAACTCTCTGTCTCTGTCTCTCGGCCTCTTTTAGGTGATGGGATGGCTATTCAGGCCTTTGTGATCTCTTGAAAATGCCTAACAATGGTTATTTTCTGTTGTAAACGGAAAACGTCGTAACATTGAGAAATCCCGCCCATTCTGCTTCTTTCAGACTTCAAAATTCCTTAAGCATGATTAATCCTTTTATCGGGTCCACTTTTCAGGTTTCTACCGCATATCGCAGCCGACCGGTTCCCTTGCTTCCCTTTGTATTTGAAAATTCATGAGAAATGCTGGAAAACATGAAAAATTTCCTTTGGTGGACTTCAAAAATTATAAATTTCCCTTCTGAAACCCATTGGGTTCGAGTCTTATCGCATTGCACACATACAAAGGCTGTGCCCCTTTGGTTTTGCCGATAGCGATACGTCGATGCGACGTGAACCGTTGATCTGCCAACGCAATCGACAGTCCTCGCTTAATTGCTAATTTCCATTGCCATTGCCCCTTTGAAAGCGTCGATTGCGATATTGCTGTGGACCCGACTACCCCATTATAGCATGATTAATAGAAATATCGCATCTGATAGGGCAATCGGTCATCGGCCATCGGCGATGTTATAAAACATGGTTTAAAAGGGACATGCTGGAAGCTGTGATTGTGATCCGTCGATTAGATGTGGGCCGTTAGATCTGTGTGCGTGATCGATGGTTCATATTTACTCGCCCATCGCTGATCGGCAATACCTCTCCTGTTTGCGCCAATTGACATTGCCTACCTATGTCGATTGTGATCCGCCGATTAGATCTGGGCCATTGACCGGCCAGATCTAACGACTACTGTGCCACCATTGTTTAAGCCTGCGCCTGTGGGTTTTTCATGGTTTTGTAGTGTTTTCGCCTCCCGATAGAGCATTGCCGACCCTCCAAAGGCTTTCCTTTTGTAACTATTTCGATCGGTGGATGACCCTTGACAAAAATTGGAGATTTTAACAGCATGCCTAGATCCCTTGGCATGATTTTAAGCAGATTTGCAGACTTTGGGAGTGTTTTTGGATCCATTTTTATCCTTTTGTATAGCATTGCTAACAGTATGGTTGAAATATTTTGCATAGAAAAACTAAAAAGTGGGTTGGCCTCCATGTCACAGTCGAGATATTTTGGATAGAAAGAGTAAAAGGTTGTTTAAACATTTGGATAGAAAAAGTTGTTGGTAATTCCTTAACCTGTATGATTATTAGAAGATTTATTATTTCAAATTTCGAATTGGCCGTTGACTAATAAAGAGTGAATACTTGTAGAGTAGAAATAAAATGGTGTACGCAATAGGTTTATTTAAATAACTTAGATGCAATATAGTTGATAAAAACATAACATGTGAAAAGCTAAATGAAATGTACATATGTTTTTTTCTCAATATTTTTTCATAAGGTAAATTTAAATCTATATTTTAGAAAAGATAAATATAAATATGAAATATAAATATAAATATGAGATTTATACATAGAAAATTTATAAATATTTTTGAAGGAAAAGTTGGAATTATATAATTTCATTTAGTTCTATCCATTAAAATATATTTTTAATAGTTTGAAAATTTTCTTTTACTTTATATTAATGTATTGCTTTTTAATTTTTAAAAAGGCTATGTATCTTTTTATTTGGTTAGATTTTAAGGATTCATTAAAGACATTTTATGCGAACATGTTTTTTCTTTATTTTCTCTTGCCATTTAAGGGGAGCAGACTTTCCGGGCAGATCCATTCTCGCATCGTGGCTTAGCTGCTCAACCTGAACTGATCCAGTTTGAATGATTGGCTCAGGATTTCTATTATTAGCGCTGATGCCTTCCGCTATACCAAAGGTTCTTGTCATTTTCTTTCTAAACATCAGTCAGTCATTTCGAACTACAACCTGCTTCCTGTTTTTGCAGCGGGAGTGCTTTGTGTTTTTTCTGCTGCAAATCTCTAATTTGCAATCACGGACGGTACTTGCTATTTGCAAATATTATAGTTTTTGTTCACCGTGTATTGGTAACAGATTATATTTAATATATAAACGGTTGTTTTTTCTCCTGAAAAGAAAAAGGGTAAAAAGAAGACCATAGAAAGGCGCAGCCTTCATTGCATCAATGCACGCCTTGATTAGTCAAATCTGGTGGCGCTTCGATTCGTCATATATGATGACCAAACTCTATATTCATCCCCTTTGGCCTTATCCAACTTTACCTGCTCGGAGAAGCAGATACCTTTCGTGCCGGTCACGACTCTTCGGCAGTGCGATGCCTATTTACTTACACTGAAGACCGGCTATATGATAGCATAGATAGGTGAAAGAGATTCACATGAGCCAGAGAAACACAATTTGAAGCGACCCAACAAAGGGAGCAATGGCTATGGAGGCCTGTACAAAAGAGGAGCAGGTGAAACTGTTAGGTTGGCTTCGCAGTCCCTACGTAACACGGGTTCGCATAGCGCTTGCTCTGAAAGGGATCCAGTACCAGTTCATCGAAGACGACGCTGAAAATAAAAGCCAGCTGTTGCTGCAATCGAACCCTGTTCACAAGAAGGTTCCTGTGTTAATCCACAATGGAAAGATTGTTTGCGAGTCTATGATTATTGTGCAGTATATTGACGAGACGTGGGACACAAAGGCGCTGAATCTTCTACCCAAAGATCCATACGACCGAGCCATTGCCCGCTTCTGGGCTGCTTTTGTAGACGATAAGGTAACTGAACTCATTCATAATCACCTCCACCCAGATCGCATCGATCATTTCATTATCTAATTTTTTGGGTTTTTGAAAAACTCACTCAAAATACTTCTAAAAATGCGGCTAAAAACAACTCGTTTGTTCCAAAAATTTCAATTAATATTTCTGATTCTGTTTCTAATACGAATTATCGCTTTCTGCAGTTCGCTCCAAGTATTTGGGGAGTTTTGGTGGGGCAAGGCGAGAAGCAGCAAAAAGCGGTGGAAGAATCGTTGGCTAATTTTTTGTTGTTAGACGACGCTCTGCGAGCGAGCAGCTGTTCGGGAAACGCGTATTTTGGAGGGATTGAAATTGGCTTCGCTGATATCGCACTGGGAGGGTTGTTGGTAAATATCAAAGCCATCCAAAAGGTTACCAATACAGTTTTAGTGGATCCACAGAAGATGCCGCACTTATGTGCATGGATAGACCGATTCTCTGAAATCGATTTAGTGAAAGGAATTTTGCCAGATCCGGCCAAGGTATTGGAACGTGTATCCTACCTGAGAGCCAAATTTACCTCAGCAATTGCCGGCAATTAGGAGGATTATTTACGCTGGGGCCAATAATATTGGTAGTAATGGTTCCGTTCCATTCCATATATAGTTATTGAAATGAATAATAACATAGTGTAAAATTTGTATCCTGCAAAATGTGCTTTTAACCATCTTTATTTTTCTAATAAATAATCCATATTTTGTTGGCTGTTTTACTGGACGGCAACCTAATTATGGCTGTTATCGGAATGAGTCCTACAATGATTTAGGGCTTTATAAATGTGAAATATGATTGAAATTTTCATAATTTAGAAACCTCACCATTTGAGGCCAATTTTTTAAGGATATTGTTTCATCAAGTTGAATCATATTTTTTTTCATTTCTCAGTTTTTTATAATTTTTTTTTCTAAAATATTTATTTATTTTTTCATCAAATAAAATTAATTTATTTTTTATAATGTTTTAAGAGGGTACAGTTTTAAAATTAGAGAAATAAAGTATATATGTTTTTATAGACAATAGTCAATAATTATACAGAGATGAATTTTATCTACAAACAAAAAAATCTCATACATCATATTCTAATTTAATCGTAATTTTAAATTAAATATAAAAATAATTATTTACCATTTATATAACATAACATATAATATATGAATATAAATTTAATAAATATGATATAAATTTAATAAATTTGAAAAATGAGAATTATGTTTCATATGAATTCCTGTGATTCCATGCTTATGCAATCTAGCTGCGATTATATTCAATTTTATCATACATATCTTTATTGTTAACCATGTTCATTCATAAAAAAGAAATTGCAGTGGGAAATATGGTTTGGTGGGTGATGTGGTGAGGTCAAGATTTCTCTTATTCGAATAAATTTAGTAATTTTTGGGTTAAGTCTTGTGTTGGGTGTACTCCATTGTCCATTGTCTATACATTGTCTAGAAATGAATGTAGCAAAAGCTGAAGAAGTGAAGAAACAAGTGGATATTGTACAGTCTTCTTTTAATAATGTAAATTCTTGTCTGAATAGTAATCAGTTTGATTCCAGTATGACTCGCTCATATATTAAAGAGTCATTAAATAAAATTGAGGAGATAGAAGAACATTTAGTTGATACAACTAAAACACTCCTCACTGGCTTGACTGAGAAATTTGATAAGATGCAGGTTGCAAAAGTAGAAAAGCCAGTTCCAAATTCATTTTTGGTCAAAAGAAATATAAAAATTGAACATTCAATGAGGAATGTAGAAAAATTCCCTCTGCTGTTTCCCAAAGAAACCAAAGAGGAAGAGTCTGAAAAAATAACTATTGCTTCTTTATTTGAGGAACTAGAAACTCAAATCCTCCCAATCTATGAGCCTCTTGAGCATAGACAGCCCCTCGAGCATAGATATAACAGATACTTTGCCCCTGATATCGAGGGAAAGGGAAAAATGCCTGAAGCACATACTTTCTTCCCTGACTCCCAAAGAGAATGGAACATAGATAACATGAGTGTTGGCCAGATCCGCCAAATGATTGACATAATGTATATAGAATATAAACTCATGTGTTTAAGGGGAAAAACAGAAATAGATGCTTGCAAAACGATCATCCAGTGTTTTACAGGTACTCTTCTCAGATGGTGGGAAGCAGAATCATCTCCTAAGTTGATTGAGACTATGGAAGCTGAAGTCCTGAAGGATGAAAAGGGAGATGTAATTCATAACCAAGATGGCACTGTAACAAATAATATGATTGGTGCCTTAACATCTATGATTTAGAACATTGGTGTGGTTGTGAAATTGAAATAGCAAATAAACATGAGGTTATTTTGATGAACCTCAAATGCCATAAAATGTCCCAATATGATGATTTTCACAGAGATTGGATGCATCGGATATATGAAGTAAAAGATTCCAAAAATCTTCTTTGGAAACAGGTATACGTTGCTGCTTTACCTTCCATATTTGTTGATTATATTAAAATGCAGGATATTTTCCAGTTGCCCTTCGAGTCATATACATGGGGAGAAATCTATTCTCTTATTACAAAGACTCTAGTCAACCTTTGCACCAGTTCAAGAGTCAACAAATCCTTAGAAAAATTATCTCGGTTGCCGGATAAAAAATCTATCTGCAGTAAATATGGATTAACAGTTGATGATCCATTGGTTAAAAGAAGAAAGTCTAAGAGAAGGGCAAAAAG
>APFE030890102.1:0-14614 GCA_000404065.3 Pinus taeda | reverse complement strand
TAACATATATTCATACTCTATTTATAGGAGCAAGTCATCAGCATATCTAACAGTCATATCTAATTGTTTGACCTACTAGTCTTAATTAACAGATGAGTTGTTAGTTTTTTCATCAGTTAATCTTATATAGCTGCCATACATATGTCAACGAACCCAACTAACTAGAGGGTGTGATTTCATGTTGACATTAGATAGAGTCAAGTCTTTAATTATTTATTCTAACACTTCCCCTTCATGAAAAACTTGTACTATTTTATGGCTAGCCTGATACAATTATTTATCAATGTCCATATAAACAAGTATATGTCCACTAGGCTATATGCGTTTCCAACCGCTATACTTTCTATTTCTCTAGGAAAACTTTTCAACTACGTGGTTCATCAACATTTTAACTACCCATTAGAATTGTAGAAGAAAGGCGCAGTTTTATAATTATACTTAAATGGTAAACAAGAAGATGTTCACATGCCATACATTCTCCATGATAGATCAGCCATAACCAAGAGCAAAAAACATAGCAAGAGGACTGAATTCTTTGTGGGGTCCTTGAGGCAAAGAATATATGGAAGCACTTGAAATGAGATTATTTTATAAATGAGGAAGTTAGTGTATATATACCACTTGAAGTAGACTAGGTTGGCCTTTACCCAAAATAGAATAAAATACAATAAAGTAAAATGATGGGTTTAACAACCCACTGGTCAGTCCATTATGGACGTCAATTACCCACATAGTGGGCTAGCACGTGGCCACAAGTGAATAATAGCCACATATTCTCAACGGACCCTATGAAGGAGAGTAACATTAAAGTGAATATAAAAACCACTATCCTTAGACCTCTTGAGCTGTACCAAAGTATAATGCAAATAAAGAGATTCACAACACAACCATCTGAGTAATTCAGGATTACTCTTATTTGATCATTGTTTCAATTTGCATGTTGCACATTGACAAAACAATTATCTGAATACTTTGGGATTAACCTTATTAGAGGCATATTTGCATCTTCTCCTGGAAAATTATTGATGTAGGCAACTTGACAACACACTGCTTCAAACATTTTACTGTTGTAGAAAGTAAGTTTAGAAAGGGAACTTGTGTTATTATTATTAGTGGTGAAGGGTATGAAATAGTTTTTCCCTTATTTAAAAATAACATAAAATAGATGCCATACCAAATGTGATACTCTTTCAGTGGGGATTGTGATATAAAATATAATACTTCACCCTTTTAGGCAATTTAGATGTTTATTGGAGATGGTGCCAAACTTTTTTGCAATGCCTTTCAACTTTCAAAGGAGAAAGCTCCTTGTATTATCTTTATACATAGGGTTGATGTAACTGGAACGAAGTGTTTTGAGAGGCATTTTATTCTTTTATTTGCTTCGTTTCCCTCGTGTTCTTGGTAAAGCAACATTGAAGTTTGTTATAGAGTGGGCATGGTCCTTGGTAATGCATATCCTATAGAAAACTAATGACAAACCTAAATATGTATTTTCTCAGGTGTTTGTCTGCTTTCTAACAACTCTTTGACCTAAGTCATAATATTGAAAATAATTGTTGTTGTTCATGAAAATAATTGTTGAGGATTATTGGACTCTATTTGTTTAGTTGGATAATTGGATTACTCTTGGTTTGCAATGATATGTTTCTGTTAGTAATTGCATTCAATGGTAGCATAATGTTTACACAATTAAATTGAGAGAGAGAACCATTTAAGGACATGCTTCAAATTTTTGAAATCAAATATTTTTTCTATGGTGTGAGTTACTCTTCATACTCCCATAACTAGGAACTAATGAGATGCCTACGTTAATTTAAAGTCATAATAAGTTGACTTTATTCCAAAATATACTTTCTGAGTTAACTGTGTAAAGCACTAGATATGACCTTTAACTATATTCTAATACCCCATCTCAATGACCATATTATATACAACTGCTTGTTGCAAAATATGACCAACTTATCTTGAACAAGGTATAAGTAGGAAACTGATCAATGATAGAGTAATGTTCATAATTTTCCATTTTGATGTCTTTTCAATGCACCGTATACCTCTTTTTAATGCTATCACAACACAAGATAAAGTTGGTTGCAAAATTTATATCCAACATGGTTGATAACAAGTCATTTACTGTCTCTTCATCCATTGACTCATTAACCGGATTGGAGTGAGCAATGGCTGAAAACTTCACCCCTCTTACAATTTAGTATGATGCAAAATCTGATTTTTCCTCTAGTAACTACTTTTTCTTTCTTTTTATGGCTCGGTAGTACAATATATGATTGTTGAAGACTCAGCCCCTTTGAGCTTGTCATGCACTTTAAGAGTCCTACTTGTCCACCACACCTATGGTTGAACTTCACTTCTATTTACATTCATTTTGTGTTTAGAAATAGGGTATGTCAACAAAGGTTGAACACCTTAAGACAAACACAAGACAAACACACACAAATCAAAGATTAAAACACCAAGATTGACATGGTTAAATCCCTTCAATAAGGAAATAGTGCACAATGGGCGATTAAATAATTCAAAAAAATTCAGATGATCCTTTTTAGAAGAAATCATCAAGAAATGACCCTCCATGTCTTTTCGTAGAGGTCATGAACCAATTGAGTGTTAAGCCATAGAATTTTATAGAGGTCATGGACCAAGTTTGACTTAACCTATCTCTTAGTGCCAAAATATCCTAACATCCCCCTCATTTGAACGACTTAGGATATGATTGAAGGATTTACAATAGTGATAAAGGAAGGAGGCATTAGGGCTTACGTCGCATGAACGACAACTTTGTGAACTTCGAACATAGACTGTGGTTTAGGAGCTTGGATTTTAGGAAGGGATTTGCGAAAATGTTAGCAACTTGATCATCTATATGACAATAGAGCACTTCAAGGATACATTGTTGAAGAAGTTTCCAAAATTCAATGTGCTTGTTGTGTTGATGTTGAATTTGTTCTTTGTTAAGCTTTATGCCATTCTGAGAGTTGCACTAAAGCACGGTTGTATGTTGTTGCTTAAATAAAAAATTGAAAGGATTTTTGTAAGCCAAAGTTCATGATTTGTAGGGACCACTGCTCAATACATTGCTTTTGTGGAAGAAAGAGAACATACTTCAAGGATGCACTACATTTGGAGCTCACAAATGTGGTGCATTGTTTGGCAAGCTGAATGGCTCTCTTACTATGGCACCAGTGTGTGGTTGGACATGTTAAATCCAAACTCTGAAAGGATTTATGTAAGCCAAAGAGCTTCCTCACTTATAGGACATGACTTTTTGATGTGCTTTTGTGAAAGAAAGAGAGGGCATTTTGTTTTTTGCAAACCCAAGTGGTAGGTTTGGAACCATTTTCTTTGTTGCTGTACGACCTGTACAACCTTGCCAAAACTTCTAGCTGCTACCCAGATTTGTCCCCATAATTTCTAAAATCGTCCCTCTCTTTTGCTAGGTCATACAACCTTCTGAAGTTGCATTTGCAGCCATTGTGTACAACCCCATCAATTTTTTGGAGTTGAATTAATATTTTTTTGTTGCGGCCTCCTAAAGTTGCCTTTGCACCTGCTGTGTATGTCCCCTTCAATTTTTTTCTTTCAATAGAACAGGTAGCATTTTCATTGATAAAGTTGGAAACGATCCAGGTCCCTTATAGTCATGGAGAGCATGCTCTCATAATTGTTCAACAAATTAACAAGCAGAGAGACCCTATTGCTACCTTTGTTATTCACATACATACTCTTTACATATTTTATACTATAAACCTTCCAAAAATCTCCATACTACACTACTGTTGACAAAACATAGATTTTAACAAGTATGAGACAACTGCTACCCTCAGCTTCTAGGGTTGACGTCTCCTAGAGCCTCGTCAGGAGGCATGACTGCTTCTTGGTTTGCGCCTGCCCTAGGATCTAGGCCACGATTTGCAGTGCCAACGACACCATCAACTTGAAGAGCAAAGCCATCACCGAAACCAGAAATTTCTTTCAACACACCCATGGTGGCTGTCTCCACCTTTACTTCAATATTTTCTTCGTTATGACTTAGGTTCACAATGTTTGTATTCAGGAGTTCCATGGTTTTGGAGCAATTCCATATCTTTGCTGAGACCAAACTACTTAGCGTACAAGATTGCCATGTTTTCATTGACTTCTTTCACAATTTCCTTGATAACTTGCTTACAGGAGCTATCAACTATATCCCCTATATTCCCACTGCGCCCATACTCCACAGCGTCATTGGCACTTCTATTGCTTGTTGAGGTCATTTTCTTGGCTATTCTCCCCTGCACTAGCAATATCCTATGGTTTATCGGCCTCAACCAGCAACTATAAATAAGCGCCTGGTCCTTTCCGACATTCCTTCCTATCTTATAAGCCATAAATGAATATCGTCTTTGCACCATGGCGAAGCCACTATCATCCATCTCCATCACCGTCGAATCTTGCCTGGTTCGAAATGCGATGGTACCAACCCTGCCCTCAGTTGAATCCATATTAAATATCTAGGCAAATAAGCTAGGACTAAAAGGCCACAAGTTGTGGTTCATGGCCTCCTTGCTTCCGTGTTCACTCTTGTGAAATAACTTCCTATCAACTGCCCCCTCTCCTGATGCACTGCAATGAAACCTCATAATTCTCTCCATCTTAACTACCTGTTTATTCTTATTTAGTCTCGTACTCCAGCTGTATTGCACAGATCTTGTGTTATTAAACAACATTATGGGATATGACATATATTGCATATATTGTTAATTCGTATAGAACCTTGTTCTAACTTCGCACCAATGTTGGCTTGCATGTCTGCCAATTGGTTATTGGTTTGTTTTACATCGAAAATTTTGTAATTTTCAATTTTCTTTAAGAGATACATTATCCTTATAATAATTGGAGAGGTTTTAGACTCAATGAGGTTCTCATGCTTGGCGAGGCTCAAACATTTTTGGATAATCACCAACAATGATTAGGTTCCTAATGCCCTTGGAGACACTGATTTTCAAGCCTTGCCAAAGAGAGAGAGCTTCTGCTTGATTGTTTGTGGCGTTGTTGAGTACCCATGCGAACTTTAATTCAGTGTTTTCTTCAAGATTTAAAAGCACCCCTCCCGCTCCAGCCTCCCTGGGTTACCTTTCGAAGCTCCATCAAAATAGAGTTGGACCTGACCAATATTTCTTTGCCATTCAACAAAAGCCTCCTTGATCAGTCTTATACAGAAGGGAGGGACGACATGAGATTTTGAACTTAGAGCTTGGGAATTGGAATTGGAGCCACTCTTTTTCATTATAAGTTAATTCGTTCACGTCCAAATCATCAAACCCCCTAGAGGAAATGACCTCGAAAAGAAGCATCATTCCTTTGATTGTTGTAGATTCTGGAACACAATCTACAACAAAGATCGCTTGGTTTAGACAGAGCCAAATTGACCAGCGAAGATATTTGGGAATCGCCATCCAGCAACGCCTTGAGAGAGAATTCGAGGAGAAAGGGAATTTGTGCTTCCAATGTATGAACATCTTGTTCCAATCCTCAACAATGGGAGGAGAGTATACCAAGGGCGCTAAATTGAACTTCTAGGTTTCCACAGAGAAAGGACATTGGTAAAAAAAGATGCTTGATAGTTTCCTCCGCTTTACCACATAAAACACAGTTTGAGATACCATGTATGTTCCTTTTCCTTAAGTTTTTTGCCATAAGGATTTTCTTATGCACCATTTCCCAACAAAAGATATTGACCTTAGGAAGCCCATCCCTGTTCCAAATCTTCCCCCAAATTTTTGAGGGAGGGGGGAGGACTTAATGAGAAGAGCGTAACCATCTTTGACTGTACATTTTTACTCTTGCCTCCCAGCCATACCCGACTGTCCAATTTGCTTGTGATGATAGGCGCAAACCCCTTTAGTCGATTGATCATGGAATGCCAATGATTCAACAAATGGATGGGCAGGTCCAAAGCCAACCACCCACACCACAAACCTTGGTCTTTGGTCGTCCCAGCAGGATATGTCCGCAAGACGATTACAACCATGCTCTTCCATCCACTTAGAGAATTACACAAACTCAGGACTGGAGACGAGGTTAGACAGGGGATCTTACCACAGGCGAATGTGTTTCCTATTGCCTGGCTACCAACCCAGATGTTCCATCATGAATGATGACGAAGCTTTACAAATATCCATATTTTTGAGCCTTTGCCTTCCCATAGTTCTTCTCTCGGTCTAATAAGATGATTTTTATGAAAATATTTTCTTGTAGAAGCCTTTTTTCCACCACTCATTAGAGTCCGAGAGGAGTCTCCAAACCAATTTTGCCCCAAGAGCTAGGTTCATAAGTTCAAGGTCCTTGATTGCTAATCTGCCTAAGCTCTTTGGTTGTCTCACCAAATTCTAGTTGACAAGGTGGAATTTGTGGTCGTTACTTTTGCCCTCTTGCCATAAGAACTTCCGAATTAGCCTGCTTATTTGTTGATTTATATTCTTTGGCGCTAAAAGACCATTTCCCAGGTACACCGGGAGAGAGGAAAGAACAAATTTGATGAGAATAACTCTCCCCACCAAGTTGAGCCACCTTACTCCCCAGGAATGCACTCTTTTCCTTTGTTCCCTTCAATTTCTAGGAATTGGGTTAATCTTCTTTTGTTGTTTATTTCATTGGACCTACACATTGAGTGAAAATCCTTATCGCTTTCTTTGTGTCTCAACTGTGTTACTCTTAACACTCTCTATGGATCACAATGTTTTTTCCTTTCAGTTTGTCTTCTTTTATAGCATTGTGTTGAATCTCTTAACCCTAATCTCCAAAGTGATTGACAATTGAGATTAAATCTCATCTTGTTGGAGATCAATGTTTGAGATTCCTCTAAATCACTAATGTAATGAAATTACAGTTTATGAGTCTTTTCTAATGCAATAATTAAAATGACTGTTCACTTTAATAGAGTGAATAATAAAGGTAAGAATGGTCGTGTGTGGATGAATTTCACACGTTTGATGCTAGACTTTTGTGGAAGTTCCTGTCCGATGTTACAAACATCAATATGACACTAGACCTGTGCGGAAGTTCCTGTCTGATGTTACAAACATTAATAGGAAGAGGGTGCATAAGTGTTAGAGGTCATTCCTTGTAGAATGGGTGTATTGTGTTGAAGATATCTTACACCCCTCTTAACAATTCCTTACACTATTGAGTTTGGCATCTTACTTTTGGTCAATGTAGGGTTATGACATTCTATGACATTTCACTGATTCCTTTTACATAATGAGGACAACTTTATTATAGATTCCCTACACCGTTATGGTATAGTTTTAATAGATTCCTTTCATGCAAAAATGTGTAAAGAGTTATAATTAGCAATGAAGATCTGTAACCACTTTTCCCTCTTGTGAAGTTTGATTAGATGAGGGAGGGTGCGCTAATTGTTGAATTTCCACGACCTTGGGTCTAGGATAGAATCTTAAAATCTATGACGCTACCAAACCGTGAATCTCAATGATACTACTTTGCACAATGGAATAGAAACAACAATGAATCACACATGCATAGAATATGGACAACTCTTTACATTTTTCAACCCAACTTCGTTATATTAAACAACATATATTACAACATAACATATAATACAACATTCTAGGGCTCTTGTACCAAGGATAATCGCCCTCATACATCCACTAGTACAAGAATACAAATTGGGGCTTGGTGTCAGTCCATCGACAACCAGTTTGCCCTCAACAAGATACTCTGACCATCTGGCTAATGAAGTCGACTCTCTCAGTTCCCCTTGTACAAATTGGGGCTTGGTGTCAGTCCATCAACAACCAATCTGCCCTCAACAAGATACTCTGACCATTTGGCTGATGAAGTCGACTCTCTCAGCTCCCCTTGGTCGTACCTTGTACCTGCTCAGTCCTGCGGCTTCCGATATGCACCTCCTGCCTCTATCAATGCTCCAAGTCCATCTGGCCATTGAATCTCGACTATCAATCCGCTCACTAGTTGTGCCTTAGTCCATCAAGGCATCAACACATCGAGACTCTTGTCGAGTTGTTCACAGCTCCACTTGTGAACAGTGAGACTCCTCACCCACTACTGCTCCTCAGCTACTCAAGGACTTCAATCCACTATGGTCTTCTTACGCTTCATTGATGAAGACCAACATAGGGCTGCCACATATCACTGCAAGATGTCCATTTCCCAAAATGAACATGGGCTAGGAGGACTACCCATCTTCTGTTGTAGATGTCCTTTTCCACACACAAGTCTCGGGCTCCACAAATTGCTCTTCTGGTTCGTCAACCCTTGAGCTCAACAACTGCCACTCTAGCAACTACCTTTGTCCATCAAGGTGTTGCACGTTGGGTTCCAACTTGGACACTATCACGCTGTCCTCTAGCAGACCATAAATGCCCAATCATGTCTGCACTTGGTCCACTCTCATGCCGCCTTCCTATAGTCCGCGAGTGGCCAATCCATGCTGTAGCATTTGCACCTAGCTAGGGCATCCCCACACCTAGAAGACCCTTCTATTGGTTGCCAACAACCTTCTCCACATCTTCCCTTTTCTCTGCAATAGAAGAGCTATTGCACAAATCTAGGCTCCAAACTTCACTGTGAAACTGCCCATTGGTTAGGGCTTCTAACATGCCATGTCAGCCCTACCTCCTTGGCTTCCATAGGCTGTAACAAATCTGTCCACACTAGGACACCTACATCACTCCATAGTGGGATCTGCTCCTAGTTGGAGTTCCTTCATGCCAAGGCAACTCCAACAAATGGCTCCCAACAAACTGTAATGTAAACTGATCCAGATACTGGTCAAACCTTTGACCCAACACACCTCCAAACGTTGCTCCAAATCTGCTTTCACACTGCTGTTTGTGACTGTTCTGGTTAGGGCACTTAGGGCACACTGCTACAGCCCTAAACTTCTCCAACAGTCCACAAATAGCTCCCTAGCAAACTGCGGTTTAGGCTGGGAGATACACTCCTCCAAGCTGAAGGTAAGGGCTAAAACCAGCCCTTCAAATAGCCCACGCAAGCCTTGCTGCTGTAGTATGGCCTGCGGCCTACACACAGCAGTTCTGTTGCAATACGCTGCCCTCAAAACGCTGCCACAGTCCATCCCCAATCCTCCAAAACAGCCCCAAACAGATTTGTTTCCAGCCCTTAAGGCCTCGTCCTAGCAGCCAATAAACTCGGCCTCCAACAGCAATCTTCAGTCCCTGTTCTTGCCCTAGAACAGTCCTCCAACCCATGCTGCCCTAGTCTCCCTTGCTGCGGCCTCAAAACAGAGATCTCCATTCCTCCACGAGCTGTCCTCAAGGTATGCGTTGCACGAAAGGATGAGAGAAATGACTCTCCATCACCCTCTATTTATACTAAAGAGAGGGGCTCCTTCCAACGTCACTCTAGGGCTGTCCAACTTGTCAAGAGGCTTATTTAACCCAAGCTGACCTTGACGCATATGCTGTAAACCCACTCATGACATTCAAAAATTCATAACTCCTTAACGACAACTCAGAATCGGATGATTCTCGTTGCGTTAGAATCATCTCGCCGAGAGCTATCATCCTCATCCATCACATGTTGAAAAGAGCTATCATCCTCATCTATCACATGTTGAAAACTTGTCACGGTTTTGGCCCAAACATCTATAGGTGCAAAACCCTAGGCTTGGGTTCTAAGCTGACAAGCCTACTTGTGGCGCTTTGACCTCCAACCCTCGAACACTAGGGCTTGGAGTACCTCCCAAGCTACACAAATCAACACTAATTAGGGTTATATTTTCATACATGTGAGAGGTACAAACATATAGTGGGAGTGTTGAGGCATGAGAGAAGCCATTGTAGTCGGTCTTTGACAACATTGTAATCCTTGTATTTTGTTAATGAGAAGATAATGGTTTCTGTTACAGAATTCCAGTTCGTTTTCCATTATATTCATGCTGCAGAATTCTTACATCAGAGTTCCATCTTTCATAGGACTGATCTCATCTATTGATGTTGTGGCAGCACTTCTAACTCTTCCATTTAACACCTTTGTTTATACAGATCTAAAGCATTGTGTGATGTTTCAGTCTCTCTGTTTTAATTGTAGGACAAATTCTTTGAGTGCAGAACTGTGTATCATGTGGATGCAAATTTACAACAGAGGTCAGGGTGAGTATGAGTTAAATATAAGAGTCTACCAACTAATTGGCATACAAAGTGATGTCCACTCTGGGTAAGGTTTAAATGGCAGAAAATTTAAAAAGGCAAAGAAGATCACATCTATACTTGGGTTGGGAAAGATAAATCCCTTCATGGGTTTGCAAAACTTAGAAGACAAGAAAATAATTTAAGTGTCCTATGTCTGTCATGTCAAATTTCTTCTTGATGCTAAATTTCACATGGGTTATAAGCTTGGTGTCACTATTTATAAGGTAATCAACGTAAAGTAAACATATGATAATATGGTCCCTGACCTACTTGGTATAGATATTATGGTCTAAGTGACATCTAGAAGAGTCCTAAGTCCGCTATGTCAAATTTCTTCTTGAGGCTAAATTTCACGTGGGCTATAAGTTTGGTGTCACTATTTATGAGTATAAGGTAATCAACATAAAGTAAACATATGATAATATGGTCTCTGAATCACTTGGTATAGATATTATGGTCTAACTGGCATCTAGAAGAGCTGGAGTTTAGAAGGAATCTGTCCATTTTTTTCATCCAAAACTTGAGGAGGTTGCTTGAGGCCATAGAGGGATTTCTTGAGGCAGGGGACAAGACTTGAGTCACTCGAAAGAAATCTAGGAGGTTGGTCCACACGTTTGATGCTAGACTTGTGTGGAATTTCTTGTCCGATGTTACAAACATCAATAGGACACTAGAGCTGTGCAGAAGTTCCTGTCTGATGTTACAAACATCAATAGGACACTAGAGCTGTGCAGAAGCTCCTGTCTGATGTTACAAACATCAATAGGAAGAGGGTGCATGAGTGTTAGAGGTCATTCCTTGTAGAATGGGTGTATTGTGCAGGAGAGATTCCTTACACCACTCTTAACAATTCCTTACACTAGTTTGGCATCTTACTTTTGGTCAATGTAAGGTTATGACATTCTATGACAGTTCACTGATTCCTTTTACACAATGAGGACAACTTTATTACCGATTCCTTACACCATTATGGTACAATTTCGACAGATTCCTTTCATGCAAAAATGTGTAAGAGTTATAATTGGCAGTGAAGATCTGTAACCACTTTTTCGCTCTTGTGAAGTTTGATTAGATGAGGGAGGGTGCTCTAATTAGGGTTATATTTTCGTACATGTGAGAGGTGCAAACATATAGTGAGAGTGTTGAGGCTTGAGAGAAGCCATTGTAGTCCGTCTTTGACAGCACTGTAATCCTTATATTTTGTTAATGAGAAGATAATGGTTTCTGTTACAGAATTCCAGCTTGTTGTCCATTATATTTATGCTGTAGAATTCTTACATCAGAGTTCCATCTTTCATAGTACTGATCTCATCTATTGATGTTGTGGCAACACTTCTAACTCTTCCATTTAACACCTTTGTTTATACAGAATCACAGATCTAAATCATTATGTGATGTTTCAGTCTCTCTGTTTTAATTGTAGGACAAATTCTTTGAGTGCAGAACTGTGTATCATGTGGATGCAAATTTACAACAGAGGTTAGGGTGAGTATGAGTTAAATATAAAAGGCTACCAACTAATTGTTATACAAAGTGATGTCCACTCTGGGTGATGTTTAAATGGCAGAAAGTTTAAAGAGGCAAAGAAGATCACATCTATACTTGGGTTGGGAAAGATAAATCCCTTTATGGGTTTGCAAAACTTAGAAGACAAGAAAATAATGAAAGTGTCCTAAGTCTGTTATGTCAAATTTCTTCTTGAGGCTAAATTTCACATGGGTTATAAGCTTGGTGTTACTATTTATAAGGTAATCAACGTAAGGTAAACATATGATAATATGGTCTCTGACTTACTTGGTATAGATATTATGGTCTAAGTGACATCTAGAAGAGTCCCAAGTCTGTCATATCAAATTTCTTCTTGAGGCTAAATTTCGCATGGGTTATAAGCTTGGTGTCACTATTTATGAATATAAGGTAATCAACATGAAGTAAGCATATGAAAATATGGTCTCTGACTCACTTGGTATAGATATTGTGGTCTAAGTGGCATCTAGAAGAGGTGGAGTTTAGAAGGAATCTGTCCATTTTTTCATCCGAAGCTTGAGGAGCTTTCTTAAGGCCATAAAGGGATTTCTTGAGGCAGAGGACAAGACTTGAATCACTCTAAAGAAATCTTTAGTCCTCATGAAGTTTTTATTGTAAATCCCGTTTAAGAGAGTGAATTTAGCATTGATTTGATGGACCTCCCATCAATGTGATGTATCAAATGAGGGGGATGGAATTCATGTTGGCAACTGGGGAAAATGTTTTGTTGTAGCCAATGACTTATACCTGTGAAAAAACTTTAGCAACTGATTAGGCCTTGCATTCGTACACACTATCCTCTGCAACACACTTAGTAGTGTAAACCCATTTGCATTTGGCAAGTTTTCTTCCTTTTGGAAGAGGGACTATATACCAAGTATCCTTCGCCATTTAGTAAGGAAATTCTTCATTCATTGTTGCATCTTATTTCTGGATGGCCATAAATGTTTTTGGAATACGAGTCTCTAGAACTTGAGCCAAAAGAGACAAGGCTTGTTGGAACTATGAATGTGTTAGGTCTTGATAGGGAGGGTCATGGACTAGATTATTGCCTGCTTTCTTATTTGTATTGATACATTGAGGGAGTTTTCGAGCTAGTGTAGGGTTGATAGACTCATTTGGAGGACGTGGAATTGTGTTTTCACTCTCACTGTGATCCATCATAGAAGAAAAAGGATTATAAGAAGAAAAAACGTCAGTATAAAAGAAGTAAAAGCATGTGTCAGAGGTGGCTTGTAGGTCGAAGATTGCATTAATATTGAATTAGGCATGCAGTTTGGCAGACTTAATCTTACTGTCTCTTGTAAAAATGACTTTTTATTGATTAGGTACAAGAAGTTGATAACCTTTTTGAATTTTCATATTCTAAATAACCAATAAAAATGCACTTTTCAGTTTTAGGCTATAAAGTTTTTCTTTGCTCCCTAGGGATGTATGCCTCAGTTTCATCGCTAAACATATGGAAGTGGATTACATCCTTTCTAATGATTCTCCATGCTTTGCTTGGTGCCATATTTTTAAAATCTCAAGTGAGAGTGCAATTACCTATGTAGTTGTCATAATTTATAGTCTCCAAAAATAAGGACTTACTATCTTCGATTGGAGCATGCAATTAGCTATTCAATCAGCTATTTCCTAGAGTTGTTCTGGGATTTTCCAATTGATGGACCCATTGGGAGAGGAGGAAGGGCACTTGAATCTCTTAGGGGGTGTTGAAATGGCAATGGGGCCTTTTGGTCATCAATGGGAATGATATTTGATGCATTAGGTCCATTAGATATTCTCATTGTTAATGAGACCCATGCGAGTTCCCACTATTTCTCAATATTCTTGGGTTTCATTAGTTTTCTATTTGCAGATACGAGATGAAGTGCTCTGGCGGCATTTGAGGTTCAGATAGGATAGCTTGTTTTATTAGAGATTCTCTTCGAGGCAGTGTCACTATGGTAGCTACTGACAAGTTTGCAAGATTCACGGGGATTCAAATCAATGGTTTAATTCTTCTTTCCAAAGACATTTACTCTGTAGTTTTCTACTTGTCCCCAACATTTTCTTATTTTGCCATTTATGGTGATTCTGTTTGGGACCCTTACCTAGACTTGTTAGCTGACATAATTCAATACTTGTGATGGGTGATCTCATCCTCGTGGATGTTTCAATGTGTGCACCACAGATTGCCAACTTCCTTTCCATGTCAGTCCTAATGCTAGAAATTGGAAGGGTTCCAAGGTAACTAGATAATGCACACTGTCACCTCAAGGAACCTCCCTGCACTTCACAGTAGTGCTTTCACACCACAGGAGAGAATCCCTCTGCAATCTCAAAGCAAACTGTGAGATTTAGGTACCTGGAATGCTGTTATACTGTATTAATTGCTTGCTGTAAATTGAAATAATAGACCTGTAAAACACTAAAACAGCAAACAGAATCAGAGATTTACCCCTAGGGACAAATTTCTATGTTGGGAAATGTGCAAGTCTGTGGATATGACACAGAAATCCTCCTTAGAAAGGACAGGTCTGCGTATGAGAATGTAAAAAACATAAATTTAAAGAACGGAAATTATAAATCATGATTGCAGTGCATTGAATTTTAGGCGTTATGGAGTTAGAAAATTGATTAAGAGGGAGTAAAATCAGATGTTCATTGTTAACTGATCCATGGACTTGTTGACCCTGCCGCCCGCACCTACCTACCAGTTAGCGAGAAAAGCCTTCAACCCCACAAGGTGTGGTTGGTGGCAGGGAACTCAGAGAAGGGGCTGTCACACTGATCCCAACTCTCTCCGTTTTAGCTATCTCCTAGGCTAGCTAAGGGGGGTGGTCCCTAAATGGAAAGTTAAGCTAAAAGCTAAGATGTAAAGTTCTAGGAGAATTATTTGATTTAAATAAGATTGT
>APFE030890101.1:48355-83089 GCA_000404065.3 Pinus taeda | reverse complement strand
CTACGGCATCTGCGTCTATTTTACCCTCGAAGATGGGGATTTCAAAATTCACTTGTACCTTAAATGGTGTGGTGTTTCCAGAGTAGCTGTCGGAAGCCGATGCGTTGCCTCTGGGTAGCCGCTGAAGGATCTGTGCAAAGCTATCCATCATCGTGTTTCTTTGCCGCTCGAGGGCTTCTTCGAGCGAGATTTTGATAGGATCTCCTGCCCCCTCATCTTTCTTCTCATCCGCCATGGGAGGCCGTCGGGATTTGCGAAGCTGGTCTTGCAAAGGTTCGACCAGTTCAAGCCCTAACTCCTTATATTCCGACCTCGTTGGGGACATGCAAAGAAAAACAGAGAAAAAGCAGACCGCTCTGATACCACTGATCCGGATTTAAACAAGAAAGCAATAGATTACAGAGATAACAATAAATACAGAGATGCGATAACCATAAACAAAGAGGTGCAGCGGAAATAATACTTCACTTCATTAATGGAAAATACTGAAATATGCTTACAACCAGAATTGGAAATAAACCAGCTAGGGCGATGGTAGCTTATCTCTGAGAAGAGATGTGCGGCTACATGCCTCTGCACTGTTCCGAACTGTGTTACAATGAGGCTCGAAGGCCTATTTATTGTTGAGAAACAATGGAAAACCCTTCACATTCGAAAACCTACCCCTAGAAGATGAAACGCCAAAATGTGGGCCCCGTTTTGGGTAAATTGGTACATCAATTTCCCGGGGTCGTAACTTTGGCATACGATCTCCGTTTGATGCGTATGATAGCTCGTTAGAAAGATCTATCTGAGAACTACCACTTTGGGAAGGGCAGCATAGGTCCGTGGACCGATGGTGCCCCCAGATTTCCCAAAAAACGTCGTTTAGGGCCTCAAAACGGCTCCGGAAGTTTAGGACCCGAAAAAACTGCTAAAAATAGTAAATTGTGCTACAATTACGGAAACTGAAAAGACCGAAAGAGACAGTTGTGGGGGTCCAAATGGGTTAGGTGGATGGCCACCAACATCCACCTAGATCATACCGACAGTGTAGCAACTAGATGAACAATAATCAGAGGATCCTGCTGTCTTGAACATTGAAACTTAGCAAAGGTTGAAAATGAACCTGTTGAACTCTGTTGTTGGCGATGGTTTCCTTTAGGGAGCTCATTTGTTTCTTTAGTTGTTTGATGACCAGTTGTAGCTCCTCAGCCAAGCGCTTTCTGGAATCTACATTTTTTTCTCACGAAAGTGGCTGGGGGACCATCCCTTCGAAGAAATAGATGTGATTGCCTTCTCGAATCTCCCTTGCAATTCCTGGCCATGAACCAACCTTTATCTAGAATTCTTCGGCGACCAACATAAACTTTTGGGGTCATGTTTGAAGGTGTTGGGGTGAACACAGTGTGGCCTTACCCAAGTTTTTCCATGACTAACATCAAACCAAATTTCTAACAAGAATTCATCAAGCGGTGACCTCGAAAAACTTTCCGTAGCCTTGATGACTTCCAACATTTTCTTGTACCAGTAATTGAAGGAAGCCTCATTTATTTCCCTTTTGCTTGGGTCCCGCAGGGTTCTCTAGGGCACATACCTAAGGGCAAGAGGATAGTCTTTCATGATGGGAGCCAACTCTTGGCCTTTTGGTAGGCACCATTTCCACATTTCCAGAGCAATAACAAGGTCTCCATAAATGAAATGAGTCGCTCGCTTGTAGACATCTTCACAAAATTCGAGCAGTTCTTGGAGAAGGAGAGCACACCAATTTAGTTGAATGTCTTCTACACAACGCTCTGCAACCAAAATTGTATCCAACGTGCTCTCATTCTTGGAAAAAATGACGCATTAGCTTCCCCGCAATAATTTAGTATGTGAACTTGATTTTTTGGGTGTTGATAAGATCTATGTGTGCTCCATTTCCTCCTCTCTTAATATCATAATTGTTGTAATAATCATCATTCCTTGTCTTCTTTGCTTGCTTGGAATTTGTCTAGAATGCATTTGAAACTGTGTCTTCACCCGACAATAAGCCTGTAAGCCTTTGATTATCCACTGCAAGAATTGGGTATTCTTTATCAAGCTAGAGCAATCCTCCATGCATTCCGCTGACCAATAACTTTGTGCATTGCATTGCTGCCATTGTCATCCCAAACATGGGCAAACTTCTTAAGTTAAGTAATGTGGACCCTTGGATTCCTTTGAAGTCTTTTTTGACTTTGATTGTCACACTCCCATCCTCCTTCTTGACCATTTCAGTGTCGACTTCATGTTTCAGGTCCAAAAACTGGAAAGAGTATGAGACATCATTGTCCACCAACACAACTTTATCATATTTTTTGTAAACCAACTCTCTCATCACAATTCTCTCATCCAATTCGAGCTTTGGAATAGATACAATAGTCTTCGTCATCTCGAAGTAGAGTTGATAGACACAAAACACAGGGTGATGGTATTTGATCTTGGAACGAAAGAAATTAAAAACAAAATGCAAACTAAGTGACTCTACCACCTTGGCTTCAAACTCTAATGAATTCGACATTACCATGCAGATTAAGTACACTAGCTCAACCCCAGATGCAGGTGGCACTCGGGAATTAAATGTCCCTCATGCAAATTAACACCTCTAGGTACTGCCACCTACAGAGCAGTGTGGCCTCCCAGATCTTTACCTCACGCAGCAGGAATGTAGTTATGAAGGAAGGATATTGCAGGATTTTTGCATTTAAGAAGTACACGTTTCAACGCAGCATGGTGATGGTTATAATCATGCCGACCTCCTGTGCCCAATTCACCTCCAACACTCAGTCTTCCGGCTCCAGGCTTTGGTTTAAGGTGTGTTGTGATGTTAAGCAGAAGCCTGCTAACAGTAGCAAGCTCCAGGCAGGTTCTGTTACTCTTTGGCAGTGTTCCGAATGTGCCAAGGCTCTCTACAGAGAGATCAGTCTGCTGATTCAGGGTAAGCTGTCCAAGGCTTCTATATTTAGAATTGATTGTGTTGTTTCTCCGTCTCTTGTCTTCTCCGTTTGTGTTCCCTGGTCTCTGGTTCAATTCGGCCACTCCCCTGCTCCTAGCCCTAATCTCTTTGGTTTCTCTGTGTCCTCCCCTTCGCTTGTCAAAATGAAATGCCAAAGCAGGTGGAACCGCTATGGGGAACGCCAAGGCAGCGGCAAACAGCCTTTTGTTAGTCATTTAGCAGACCCTGCTCATTCGCCCATTAACCTTACCTCCTCTCAAGAGGATTTGCCTCCCTCGAGCCCTGGTCGCAAGCCTATTCCTAACAGTGCTTTCCAAACAACGCATTTCAAATTTCAAAGTAATTTGAATAGGCAATTGATTACTGCTCACATAACTATTATCCTCTCGGAAGAAGAAAATCAAATCTCCCCTCTGTCTTGCATTGCGCCCAATCCTTCTCACAGCAGTGAGCATTCCATGGATGAGGGAGATCAGGAAATTTGGCAAGGGGACAAGTTTGGTTAGGAGAACATTCAGCCAATAAGCATTCCTCCTTTGGAGGACATTGGCCCAATTGATTTGCAAAGGGACATAGGCACCACCAGTCTCGGCCAGGCGAATCCTATCAGTGAGATGGATGGCAATGCGAATCTTAGAATTGGCAGCGCATGTCGGGATGTTGAGAAGACTCCTGGGGAGGATACGGAAGCAGATTGACACCTGTGTTCGCACCTCTCCTTTTTGTCTCTGGTTTTTACTTAGATGGCCACCTCTAGGCGTTTTTCTCTCGATCCGGCTTGGCTTTGTCAGTCTCAGGTTTTGGCTTTCTTCTCAGGAAGTGTTGGTCCTATTACCGGATGGTCTGCATAGAAACTCTGCTTATCTATTTCCGATGTATTTCTCCTCTTTCTACAAGTCTATGTATGGGTCTAATGTCAGTTTGTTAGCGCTTTGTAATTGCTATCCCCAGTTTCTTTTTGTAATGGGGCAGTTCTGCTACGTTGATGGCTCTCAGGCTCTAACCCCTATAGCCTCAACTCCATGTAAAATTATTTTGCTTTACAATTAATAGAATTTAGTCATTGTAGAGAAAAAAAAAGTACACTAGCTCAACACGACATTTCAGACAAGACCTTTTAACTAATTACTATGGAAACTCTCCATATGCATACTCAATTGTGTAACTCTTGTGGAAGGGCGTGCACTGCTCACCCAACCTGGTAGCAATACATCATCAAGTTGCGTGAGCTTAACATATCCTAACTCTTTTACTTCTGCAATAGAAAACAAGCCTAAACAATGCATTTGCAGCTTTCAATAATTTTCTATCGTATAGAAAAACATGTCCTCCTACTGTGAATGATTTTCTCTTAATATGCATGTCATGCCATGCCTTTTGCCTTTTCTTTTTGACCATTTGATGGAAATCTTCCGTAAACCTAACCTCATCGAGCTCTGAAAGTTCATCTAGCCTCTTTCTAAATTGATTCCTCCTATGTCATATGAGTGGCCTGAGTTATGAAAAGGCTAGAAATAGAAAATTCAACTGGTACCATAGCCTCGCATCCCTAGAAAAGATGGAAAAGGGTGTATGCATGTGTAAACACTTAACACTTGTGTGGTATGTGTTGAGAAATGGAAACAAAAATATCCAGTTTAATTTGTCCTTGAATTAAACTAAGAATTAAAATTGAATTCTATTCTCATAGCAACTTGTAAATAGTTAATTATTTTTAATTAACTTAACTGGCTTAGGAATTTCGAGTTGGAAGTCTTTTTGTAGTCATGTATATGTTATCCCTAAGTTTTATGGGTCCAGTATGAGTTTAAATTGAGTTGGAAATTAGATCAATTAGTTTACTGAGTTAAGTTAAGTTAAATTAGTTCTAAATTGTTTTTGGAACTAATAGAGGACTAACGGTCAGTTGGTGCACTAATGCATCCAATAGTGCTACTCTAGTTAACTGAATATTCCCTCATGAGAAACTCATGCATGTTAGTTCTAAGAAAGACCCAGTTGAGATTAGAATGTAGGGAGACTATACTATTAGTGGTATTATTTACTGGAGTGTAAATTCCATGCATGCATCAGAGATTGATCCTATGTTTGGATTGCATAGTTTTGGAAACATGAATTCCCTTTAAATGCAGGTTATTCATCCTAGGAATTACACAAGAGATTAGGGGCTTGGAGAGCTACAAAATTGGATAAGTGTGGGACAAGAGCTAGCTTGTGAGTTGAGAGAGTTGAGGATACTTGTGCAGAATTGTTCTAGTGAGAACAAGCATTGTATCTTCACTCATATTTCTGATATATGCAATACAAATAACGGGTTTTGAGAAGTGGCTTTCCCCAGATACATATTGTGTTATTTTTCATTGATTTATCTTCTTCTTGTTCATATTGTTTTTCATCGATCTATTGGCTTCCATTGATGGAAAGTGAAGTAGATTATTGTCTTTTGGTTTAGTACATTTCATGATCTTGTGAATCTATAGGATTTTCTATATGGTATCAAAGGTTAGAACAATATACTAGAGGATATTTCGAATTTTTGAGTTTTAGGTTACAGGTGAAATTTGAATTTGCAATGCATACTTCAGGATCGGCAGATGGCATTCTACATTTTGAAACTCAAGTATGCCTTGGAAGGAAAATAAAATTTTATAGTGTGGAGGGATATAATGGAGGTTGTGCTAGAGGATAATGGCTTGAAGGAATTCGTTGACTAAGACATTCCTAAGCCAGCAACATCGAATGCATAGAATTTGGCCAGATGGAAGAAGTGTGTGGCAAAGGCGAGGTCGATAATCCTTGAGGGAGTTCACCACATTGGCTTGAGTCTCCATGGCAAGGAAACTTCGTATGCTATGTGGAAAACATTGATGGACTTGTATCAGAACAATAGCGACCAAAGGAAATTGACACTAAAGGATAAACTTTGAAAAATCAAAATGGAAAAAGGTGAGACTATTCCAAAATACTCGACCAAGTTCACTCAATGTCGTGATGAACTTGGAAGTGTTGGAATCACGGTTTTCAAGGATGATATGGTGATTATTTCTCTTCTAGGACTCCCAAAAAGTGAGCATAGTTATCAGGACCCTTTCAATGGTCAAGAAAAGCTGCCATGCTGGGAATGGTTGTGGTCAAATTTGATGCAGGAGGAAAATCAGGAGGAACACCAAGGATGGTTCTTCATAAAAAATTGATGATGAAGAGAATTTTTCCTTAGTGATTAAGGTGAAAAAGGGGAATTAGAAATCTCCCCATTCCAAATCCAATTCTTATCATGGAGGTGTTGTGTTGTACAACAACCCCCCATTTCCAAAAAACTTTTACATAAAATTTTTAATAAGAAATGGGTCCCTTTTAAATAAACTTAGTAAGATTTTTGAGTTGATAAATAAAAATGGTATTGAATTCATTATAAATAAAATCTTCATCAAAAGGCCCAATGTAAATAATTCATTTTTGAAAAGCTTTTTGAAAAAATTACAAATTGTTCCTTTGAAAAAAACACAAATATCTACATTGAGATAAAGTGATCGGAGATCGCATATCGCAATGAAAAAGGGACACACATAAAAAAGGCCTCATCAAATCCTCTGACCTGATAAAGGAAATCACAATCGGCAATCAGAGGTATCATATGACAAAGAATTAAAAGCTCAAGTGAATCCTTGGTTGCAATCAATAAATAAGGCACGCATCTCAAAAAGGAAACATTCACGAAACAGTTTGCATGCATAAGTCTTATAAAATTTAATAAATCAAACCAATTCAATGAAAACATACTCTGCCTTATTATAATTTCACTTTATCAGCAATCGGAGATATTCGCTACAATTAGTGAAAGCCTTCCCTTTTTTAAACTCCCGATTGCGATTTGTGATTTATTGTTGATCGTCTATTAGGGAAATCAAAAGACACGCTTAAGGTAATCATTTGATATATGATCGATGAGATGGGTATTTATGATATTTATTCATCACTAATGGTGGCTCGAACAACTATTAAATTTCACAGTTAAGAGTAAATCCTTCAAATATTTCACTCGTGGTGGTTCTTAACTGCATCCGACTTATCAAATATCAATCACCTTAATTTTGTTCATTTTCATATTGGATTTCAGTGGCAATACCCCTGTGTTACGATTTGTAATTGTTTGTGCAGATTTTCTTTGAACTCATGAACTCGGAGAAGATGGGGAAGAAATCTAAGAAGGCCAAGGCGAATCCTAAAGCTAAAGAACCAGGACCGAGCAAAAAGGGACTAATATCAGATACAACATGTCTCGGTCTGGGAAATACAAGTTGGGAAAGAATCTACAATTTGATAGAAGTAGAGGAGCCTAAAGAACTGGAAGAGAAAGCCACAATCGATTCCACCAACAAGTCAGAAGGAACTCTCAAAGAATTGGCATGTTCATACCTTCATAGGATAGCAGCGTGGGCCAAAATTTTGCTATACACCGATGTGGTTAGATGGATCGTTGAGAAAATCCCAACATCAGATAGAACATTTTCCACAGCTGATGGAAGGATGTTTGGGTCGTTCAAACCTGAAGATCTCAGGAAAATGTACCATCTACCTCCGCCTGACAAGCGCTATAACAAGGCATTCCTAGAAGCATTTGCAAAGGAAAATGACTTGGAATCAGACCATATCAAACACTGGAGGCATTTCCCAAAGAAACATAAGCACGAGTCATCGGGTAAGTATTCTGTTGACTCATTAGCTTCTCCTTATTGCTATGTTGGCGCCATGATGTGTAGACTATGGGGACAACATGATTCTGCAAGATTTACTATAGATATGGTCCCATTAATGGAAGTTGTGATTAATGGTTATGTTATGGATTGGACAAATATTCTATGTGATAGACTAGCCACTGAGATATTAGAATACAGAAGGAAAGCATATACAACTTCCCCGATCATTCCTCCTTTCTACTATAGTGCATATATTCTTGATATTATTTGTTTTAATTCTGAGTACCCTGTACTTAGATGGAAATGGACTTCCAAAGATCCTAATCCTATTCATATCTATCACAAACAATTGTGGAAGGCTCACGATAAGAATCACCTATACAGAATTTGCAATGGTTTTGTCCTACCTGTATATTATTCTATTTTCAATAAGCCTCCCCCCAGGATATCTCAAGAAGCAGAAATTGACCTAATAGCAGTAGGTAGCTGGTTCGAAGAGGAGAAATTCACTTATGTTAGGCTTTTTGACAGTCTTGCCAAACCCCATGTTCTTCCTCTATATGTTCCTGATAAACTGTTAGCCCGAGAATTGGCATATCAGATAATAGTTGAAGGAACGTCAAGAACCCTGAAGGATTCCAAGAACCATATGTGGCCTATATTCCCTCTACGGTGTGGCATTTTTACCTTACATGATTATAAGCATGCAGAGAAAGAGACAGAGAAGATTCAGATGCTAAATCTTGCCACCATTCCGAATATGCAATATGACCGCAGGAAGGTTGCTCATAATGTTACCGCTCAAGCTAAACTTGCCAAATTCGATCATGAAGAAGATGACTTTGATGCTTTGTTTGCTTCAGCCGAAGTATTTTATCTGGTTAAAGGATTGGCTAGAACCAAATATGGAGATGAGGGGTTAGAAAAGTTTAATAGGCTTAGAGCCCAGAGGTTGCAAACTCTACCTTTGGACCTATTAGCTACAGCCACAACAATTCAGCCACAGAGCCAAAGTGAATAGAAAGCTACTGATAATGCTTCTATAGTGGAAAAGGTGCCCGAAAAGGAAAAGTTGCCAGAGTAGGAACAAGGCAAGAAACAAGTAGTGGACTCCTTGATTCAAACATTTATGTTGATCCTAAATTGATCAAGGAATGGCAACAATTTGATTCCATCATTAGTAACACTAAGAGCCTTCAAGGATTCAACACACCTGAGGTAACAGCTGGTCAGAAATTAGTAATCAGTATAGTTCCAACTGAAGGAACAAGCGGCTCACCCATGACTCAAAAGGATGTAGAAATAATCCCTGAAAATTCCTCTGATGAAATTGTTTTACATGTAGAACAGATACCACCATTAGATGTCTTATACAAAGTTGATCAATCTCCTCTTCTGACTTCACAAATGGAGATAACAAATGTGGTATGGAGAGAAGAAGTTAATCCATTTGAATATCTCACCAAGATTTCTCAGTATGCTGGAGCATACATAGGGGCCACAATAGATAAAGCATCGGAGGTCAGTATCTTGTTAAAAGAAAAAGACTAAGTAATCATTTTGCTGGAAGCACAGGCACAAGAGAAACAACAAAAGATTGAACAATTAGAACAATAGTTGACAGTCCGGAGGTAGTTAAATGACCAATTGAATGAGAAATTTCTTAAAGAAAAGAAAAGGATTGATAAGCATGCAATTCATAAGCAACATGAACTATCCTAAGCATTGAGTAAGTTGCAATCATTAAATGAATAGCTGAGTAAATTGAAAGAAGAATAGATCGCTTAAATATCACTCCAGATAGAAAGATTCAAGGAATATCCCCAAGTGGGAGAATTCAGCTCGGAGGCCTTACAAATTACCAGGGCATTATCCATGGTTGACAAATCAGTTGATGCGAGACTAAACTTGGAAAAAGCAAATGAAAGATTAACAAATTTTCTCTCTTGGTAAGAAACTAAAGAGGGAAAATCTGCTAATCTACCACAAATTCTGGAATCACATAAAGAAATTCTATTTACTGAATGGCAATCTCAGCTAATGAAGGCAGAAAGAGCGACATCAAGATGTAGATCGGCAACAGGCAATGTGATTGAATTGATTAATAATAGTATTTATTTATCAAATTTAATAACAGAGTGTTCTCCAGGGAAACTTCCATTAGTAAAAGCATTAGAACAGGCATGGAAACAGGAGTTGGATAAGAGGGAAAGATTGATCGCAAGTATTCAAATTTTAACGTGGGAAACCTTTTGGTTTTTCCTTGTCAAAACAGTGATGAAATGCCTCACCGATGCAATTGGCCATATGATTCCCGAACTTACTGATGCCACATACACTGCTCAGTTACACTCATGCATGAGTCATCCACCAGAATTTCAGCCAATGCTCGCCATTTGTCAGCTCCAGTCACAAGATGATTAGCCAATACAGTGAACCATTTTGATCGACTACAGCATGCCTATTTCAAGAATATTTTCACATTTTTGTGATTTGGTTATACCAGTGCATAGTACATTTATTTCATAGTTTTATAGTTTAAGTAGTATTTATAGACCCTTTCATGTTTTTAGAAAGGGTCCTCAAATTTTTGTATTAAGACTTGGATTGGAAGTTGCACTAATGTACTTTCGATATATTTATTTTTATAAAAACTGGACCTGAATTATGAGTTTTGATGAAGAATGCTTTTATATGATATGCACTATTGCTTCCTGTAAAAGTATTTCCAAGTTAAAAGGTGGAATCTAAATGCCATTTATATTGGAGGAGACTCAAATGCATATGGTAGTACTATCTATGTTTTTGCTTCATGCTTTTATGTGAATCAACATTTATTTATTTTTCTATTATTGATATATGTATATGTTTTTACAGCAATTCTTTGACTTATCACTATTGAATTTTTAAGAGTTGTTATTTTTCATACATATGTATGTCAGTAATATATAAAGATTAGTGTGATAAAGTTTTAATTATTACTTTGTTCAACTACTTGAACAAAGTAATTATCATATGAATGAATATTTTTGTTTATAAGTAGAGTCATTTATATGCCTACTTGTCAATAAGAACCATAAAAAATTGCACTAAGAGAAAGATTTCCCGAGATAAATTAGTTACCTTTATATTGTTGCATTTTAGAATAGATCATCCATCATTCCCATTATATATTGGAAAACAGATCACTTATCTATTCCACTTATAAATCATTGGGAAACTGGTCCCATTGTATCTAGTCGGAGCCACCACACCAAATGGAAAAGGAGTTGCTTTTAAGGTCTGGACCGGGTGGTTTTCCCCGATGTTGATGCAGCGATTTTCGAGGCATCAACATTTTTGGTGCTAGAAGGAGGGCATGAACTGTGAATGGCAAGAAAATCTAAGTCTATAATCCATTCTGAGAGTAAATCTCCCTCCACTTCACCTCCGACTTCTCCCTCGCATGCTAAATCTCCAGTTTCTAAGTGAGAAGTTGAGGAAACAACAACCACTGCTCAACCCCAAAATATCTCAGATAAATCAACTCTAGAATCTTTTGAAGTACAATCTCTAATTCATAAACTTCAAGGATTCTCAATATCACCACAGAAATCTGAGTTATCTCAAGGTAGTGTGACTTCGCAATTCATTCTTTCTCATCCGCTCACCAGACTTCAGAGTGAAAAGCTTGGTATTGAACCTACCGAATTATCCTTGCCTAAAAGGAAAAGAGCAAGGAAGACAAATGAAGGGTCTGATAGTGAAACTTTCTCATCATCATCATCCATTTCATCTTCTCCATTGCAAAGTCAACCATCCACTCCTCCACTCCAGATAGTTATTCAACAGGGTACTAGAGCTTCAACATCTGCTTCTCCACCATCCAGAACTTCAATATCCTCTCCTTCCCAACCGTCCGTAACTTCATCTGCCCTATCATTCATTAGTAGCTCAACAATGACACAGAATCCATTGAACAATCCTGGTGTAGTCATAATGCTTGCACCTTTGAACCCATTGCCAGCTCATCCCGAGAAATGGTTGCCAAAATTCAATCCAAATGCAGGTATACAGGCAGATGAACACATAAACAAATTTATGTTGTCATTCAATTTAAAAGGAGTTACTAAAGAAGACGTGATTGTCAAGCTTTTCCCGTATACCCTACAAGGATTGGTCGGGTCTTGGTACTTTTCGCTACCATCAAGACGCATTACTAGTTGGAATATGTTCCAAAAGTACTTCTTAACTAAATATGGTGATGACAAATCTGTAGCAGTGTTTTTTTTTTTTTTTTAACAAGAACGGTTATAGTGTTTCATTATTTGCTTGGCAAATGGCCACGTATTCGGTTACAAAATGAGGAGCATTTTCCAGCATGCCTTTTTGCCAGGAGGGGATTGACTTTTGCTCTTATCCACTTCCTCTTTTTACAATTTTCAAGTTGTTCTTTGGATGCTAATTGACCTAGATGAAAGATGCAGACAAACTGATTTAAAAGGGAACAATAAAACATGTCTTTTCATAGAATAGGAGTCCACAAAGGTTCCTTGTTTCTGAAAATAGTTCTAGCATCTAAGTGAACTGCAATGTTTGCTTGGGTGTTTGCTGCTTTATTATTTGTTCTTAGTACATGAAAATATGTCAAGCGAAGTGATTTTAAAATGCTTTTGATTCTGGTAAGTAGCCTGGCTAGGTGCAGATAAGATGGGTTGGAGTTGGTCACCACAGCTCTTATGATAACTTGGGAGTCTCCAAGAATGTTAGCTTCCCAAATTCCCAGCTCCTTGAGGAAGATTACCCCTTGCAAGAGGGAAAGCGCCTCGGATTGTATGCTAGATGTATGGCCTAGCCCCCAGGCAAAGTTATGAGAAGAAGTGTTGTCTGGCATAATAATGTGTCCTCCTGCCCCAGCCTTCGCTGGAATCCCTTTAGCTGCTCCATCAAAAAATAGAAATGGAATTAATTGTTTGGATAGCCATTCCTGAAATTCAATCCCATTTTTCCTGATTTGCCAAACTTCAAGCGCTGGTGGTGAGCTTCTTGTTTTATGGAAGCTAAGCTTAAGGGCAGTGCCCAGCTCTTTGTCTTGTTGACTAAGATTTGAATCATCATCTATGCCTTCCAACCACTCGTTTAATTGGCATTTCATTGAATTGGCTACTATTCTATGATCTTGGGCTTTGTCACGAAATATCCTCCTGTTCCTTTCTAACCAAACCTGCCAACTAGTAAATTTTGGCAAAGCACTCCATGCTGATCTGATCTTTTTGTTCTTTGGTTGAACACCTGGATATCTGGCCATCCAGCCTGCAAACAACTCTTGAACTGAGGTGAGAAAATTGAGATCGAATTTCCAAGTGTCTAGCAGCTCCTGCCAGACAGCGATTGTGTAGTTGCATTCAATAATTATATGGAGAGCAGTTTCAGAATTTACCTTACAGAGAACACATCTGGACGGTCCATTAATTCCTCTTTTTTGAAGTCTATCCTCAGTAAGAATTTTTTGATGGCTGGGAATCCAGCAAAAGTGGTCAATTTTTGGGATAGATGGGAAGTTCCATATCCTTGCCCAGGGAGTTGGATTGGGAGGGATGTGGGGGTGCTATAAAAACTTGAAGTATCCCTACTTAACAGTTTATCCTGAGCGACTTTTCTCCCATCCTCTCGCGTCCTTTCTGTTTATGTGGATAGGGGCCAGTCCGTGAAGATGGGCTCTGAACACTATCCAATCATTTTGCAGTTCGATGGGCACTGATAAATGCTTCCAGCCCATCCAATAGTTCTCTGTCCACATCGAGATATCTCACAGAGTGTGGACGTGAGCTGCCTCCAACCAGTTTCTTAGCGCTGTAAAATTTCCGGCTTCTTCCAAAGGAGAGCGATCCATGATTTTGTCCTTCCATAACTGTATTTTCTTACCGTTTCCAGGTATCCAATGAGCATGATTTTTAATCATCGACGCGATTCTATTGAAGAAGCTGCTGAAGTGCATTCTGAGTGAATTTTTTGGGTGATCTAATCACCTGAGCCTTGAACCTCTAAAGTATTTCTTCCATAATGAAATCTGAGCCCAGCTTGGTTTAGGAGCGATTATTTTCCATACTAATTTGGCTGCCATAGCTAGATTTTTTGCCTTCAAATCTTTGAGGTTCAATCCTCCTTCAAGATATGGTTTTGTGACTGTTTCCCAATTAATTAGGGAGAATTTCTTTTCATTTTGCTTGCCTCCTTTCTAGAAAAAACACCTAATTAATTCTTCCATCTTCTTTATAATTCCCTCAGGTGCCAGGAGGACAACAAATTTGAAGATCATAAGACTGTTGAGAACTGCCTTGATGAGTACTGCTTTGCCAGCGATGTTAAGCAAGAGGATCCCCAGGCTTGCATCTTTGCCTTGAATTTATCTAAGAGAGGAGCCCAGTCTTTGATTGACGCCCTCTTATCGAAGATTGGCAACCCAAGATATTTGAAAGAGGACCAACTAGTGGAGGCTGTAAATCCCAAACATATAACTATGGAATTTGCAGTGGAAGCAGGGATATTCCAACAAAATATCTGACATTTCCCCTTATTTAGTTCACTGCCTGAGGTTTTATAGAAGTCATCCAAAACTGCTTTGAAGTTGATAGCTGATTGTGGAGTTGCATCTCCCAGAAGGAGGGTATCATCCGCAAAAAGGGCATGGTTAATGCGCTTCACCCCTCTTGCAATGCACAACCCGGTGATAGCCTGATCTTGCTGCTTTTTATTCAAATAGAAACTAAGAATAGAAGCTTGAATGATGAAAAGGAGGGGTGAAAGAGGGCACCCCTGCCTCAGTCCTCTAGAGGCTTTGAAAAATTCAACGGCCCTTCCATTCACCAGAGGAGCAATCCAAGGCTTCGAAATGCAGGCTTTTATCCATTTTATAAAGCCTTGTCCGAATCCCATTTTATACATTACATCAAACAAAAATTTATGACTAACACGATCAAAGGCGTTAGCTAGATCGAGTTTGATGACCATACCTTTTTCCTTTTGATGTTGGCTGGAATGGATTGCCTCCTGGACCAGCACGAAATTGTCCACTAGCTGTCTGCCTTTGATGAATCCCCCTTGATTGTCTGGGATGATTTTGGGGAGGAATATTTTCAGCATGTTTGCTATCACTTTGGTGATCACTTTGTACCCAATGTTGCATAGTGAAATTGGACGAAATCTGCTGAATGTGTTTGCCCCTTTTTCCTTAGGGATGAGGGCAAGAAATGTCGAATTTGTGCAGCCTCCAATCTTCTGACAGTCCAGTGATTTCTGAATCATTTTGAGGAATTCCTTCTCAATAATCTGCCAACAAGTTTGTAAGAATCTTGGAGTGAAACCATTCGGGCCCGGGGCTTTATCCGGGTCCATGGCGAATAGAGCCTCCTTGGTTTCTTTAAGCGTGATTTTGCTTTCTAGAGCCCGATTTATTTTGGATGTGATGAGCTTAGGAACAACATCTAGAAGGCTGTTATTTTGATCTGCTCTGATATCTTCCCTGTACAGTTTCTCAAAATGCTCTAAGGCTACCTTTTTTATGTTTGTAAAGTCCCTTAGGACACTGCTTTCTTCTTTTATTTCTATGACGAAGTTCCAGCCTTTCTTCTTTAAGCCAAAGACTTCTAGATTTGAGCCTCCAATACTCTTCTTCAGCCATGCATGCTTTGTGGAAGTTTTGTTGAAGCTTGGCCTCCTTTTCCAGATCTTCTTTTGAAATTTCAGCTGTTTCAAGTTGAAGATGATGCCTTTCCAGTACTAATTGAGTTTTTTTCCTTTCCTCAGCTGGATTGGGCAAGGTCTTCGCCCAATTTTTTAGCATGGCTTTCACTCTTTTGAGTTTTTCCTCCCACACAAAGAAGGCAGAACCCTTGACTGGGTTTTTCTAGCAGTCTCTTACCTTATCCATGAAGTCCGCCTCCTTGATCTAGAGAGAGTAGAATCTGAATGGAATAGGCACCAGATCTTTAGTGGTCAGCAATTCCAAGCTGATATGCTTGTGGTCTGATGTACTGCTGTGAAAAATGCACGATCTAGCTTCTAATCCAATGAGTAGGAAGGAAATTTTCACCAAGAAACGGTCCAGTCTTGCCGCTATGTGTCCTGGCCCAACCCTTTTGTTTGACCACGTGAACTTACCGATGGATGGCTTGATATCAATCAGGTCCCAATCCTGCATGAGATCCTCTACTGTTTCTCTTGTCGGGTCTCTGACAATACTGCCTCCTCTCTTTTCTGATGGTAGGAGGGTGAGGTTGAAATCTCTTGCAATGATGATGTTCCCCAAATCTTCCAGGTCTGCCAGGTTTTTGATGGAGTCCTAGCATAGCTTCTTTTCACCTGCATTATTAGGAGCATATACATTGACCAGACTAATAATTTCTTTAGATTCTAAGTGTTGCAGCTTTAACAATATCCAATGAGTATTTAGGGATTTAGAGATGAGGGAGAACTTATTTGGGTTCCAGAGCGACCCAAGTCCTCCTGAAGCTCCCCGGGCCGAGGTTGCATGCGCTCTGTCCTTTTTCCAAAACTTTCTACTTGCTTGGAGGAAGGATGATTCCTCCATTTTAGTCTCCTGGATGAGGAGGATATCCAGTGTTTCCTGCCTTATCAGACTTCTCATCGCCTCTTCCTTGGCTTTGGATACCATTCCCCTACAATTCCAGGAGACAATCTTCATTATTAACTTTTCTTGTGGTGAGCTCCTTTGGAGCCCTGGGTTTGCGTCTTCTTCATCTTCGGAGTTTTTGCTAGGAGTTTCTCTAGCATAGGCTGGCTTACCTGGAGCTTGTCTTTGTATGTTTCTTGCTCCCTTTTTTCTTTTGCTGACATTAGGCCTCTTGTAGATCTTCTGGGGGTGGACTGCGAGTCCCATATTTCCCCTTCTTCCTCTGATTCCTAAGATTCTTGGGTTTCCTCCTCATCCTCTGACATCTTTCCTTTGGATATATCTGGCTCACTTTTAGATTTAGGCGGGGAGACTTCTTTCGGGGATTCTGTCTCTTGGGTAATTATGGTTTCTGATCCAAGGATCTCATATCTGTTCCCTTGACTTTCCATGGGCGGCTACTGAGCAGGCACTGTTTGGGGTGCTCTGGTGTTAGAATTTGCAGACTTCCTGAAGGAAGTTCTGGATCTCTTCACCTGGTTCCATCCTTCCTCCTTCCCTTTATCTTCAACCCCTTTGGACGGGCAATCTCTAGTGAAATGACCGTAGACTTGGCACTTTCGGCATTTGAACGGCAACTGCTCATAGTCTAGTTTCTGAATATGTGTCCACGAACCCACCCTTATTTTGACAGCTTTTGGGAGACCGAGTTCCAGATCCACTTCCACGCAAATTCTGGCGTAGTCATACTGGTCTCTATTGTTGGCCTTGTCAATGAATTTCCCAAGGGTGTTCCCCATGTGTTTCAGGGAATCCCATTTCCAGCAATGAACTGGAAGATTGGTGAGTCTTACCCATACTGGGACTACTGAAGGTACATCCATTGCCGGGTCGAAATCTGGCGTCCATTTGTTCAGGTACAGCCCTTTAGGCCCCATGAAATATGGTCCATTTTTGAAAATAAGGTCCTTGTCCTCTTTTTCTGAGAATTCAAAGAGGAAGTATCCTCTTCCGAGGAAGTAAGATGTTACCTTGCCCTTGATCAGCGGAGCCCAGTTTCTAGAGACCCAGTTCTCTGATGATTTAGGATAGGGCCAGAGACCTGTAAACTGACCCACTAGGGCGCGTTCTGATAAAGAAAGAGCTACTTGGATCGGACCCTCAGGGGGAAGGGCGATCTTAGGGATGTCTTTGAGTCTTTTAACAAACTTAGCGGCTTCCACTGCTTTCTTCTTGGGTAGAGAGGCCAACAAGGATCTAAAGGCCTTAGCAGCAGAGGATGGAGGAGGGGAGGAAGATCCCGGGGGGGGGGATCCGGCTCCTCCATGGAGATCCAGCTCTAACCCTAAACGACCGCAACTGGAAGGAAGGGAAAAAGGCGAGCAATCTCTGGACGACCAACGAAGAGAAGAGCCTCACGGCGGACCCACTCGTAGCTACCGAAGGAGGGACGAGGCCGCAGGGATCAGATCCATAGGAGCGGACCTCGCGGAGTAGAGCTGAGCACGCAGCAGCTTAGGCGATCCTCGTCGGCCAATCCAAAAAAGACAAATCTGTAGCAATGTTAATCAATGATCTCTCAAATCTTAAAACAGAATCTAGAGAGCCTATAGAAGAGTTCAATTCATGATTTAATAAACTCTTAAATAAAATTCCTACTGCCTCAAAACCTAGTGAATAGGTTAGAATTGAATGGTATATATCAAATTTACCTTCAAACATAGCTATCTTTGTAGATAGAGCCGCAAAACCTACTCTAGTAGAGAATATGAAAGAGGCAATTTCTGTGGAAAAACGTATCATCGCCTTAGAAAATAAAGCTGCTCTTGAAGATAGAAAATCTAAAAAACTCACCTTCAAAGATGATTCAAAAAAGAAACTGGGTAGAGATCCATATGATATGGAAGGTCTCCAAAAGGTTCTAAAAACTATGTCAAATGAAATGATAGAAATTAAGAAACAAGTAGCAGAGACCTCAACTAAGAAGCCATTTAGAAACTTTAAGAAACCATAATCAAAACCCCCTAATGCTATATCCAATGCAGAGTCAGACCCCGAGGAAAATGAAGAAGAAGATACAGTGTTATAATCTGAAGAAACTGAAGAAGAGATAGCTATAGAATGTCATGGGATGTGGGACTTCATTTTCCCCAATTCTGATACTGAAAATGAACAGGAAGCTTGTCCAACAAGTACCAGGAATAAAGGGACTCTTGAACCTGTTCATACTACTCAAATGAAAAATAACATGGGTACTACTACTAAAGAAAAGACTCCCACAAAGAAGTCTACAGCGATACCTACTCAAAATCAACCATCAGCTTCCAATCCACCTTCATCATCTAAAACATTAGTAGTTGCAGACTCTATGGATTACAACATAATTGAAGACATGAAGAAAATGAAAGCAAATATCACTATGTTTGAGCTTAGTAAGCTTAAACATCAACAAAAATTGCTACTCAACGAATTAAATGCAATACCTTACTTCTCCTCTTTTGAACGTTGTATTGTCCAAAGCTGCTAATGAGATAGGTAAGCCACCAGCTGGTAGAGTAGAAGCTATTGATGATATTATAATCGGAGATAGATCAAATTCCCATACTCTTCTTTTTCTCTTGACCTACGAGATTTATAATAGAGATCTGCACAATTACCTAATGACTTAGGGGCTTCATCAAATATAATGTCAGCTTCCGTTTGTTCTAAACTGAATATTTAACCCCAAAAGTTTGCAGTGCATATTGTCCAGTTGGATAGAACTAAGGTCCAAGTATTAGGAGAAATTAACTCAGTTACCATTAGGTTATCAGTTGATCCAAGAGTGGTTTAGAGAATTGATATATTAATTGCTGATATTCTTGAGTTTTATAGTTTGATTTTAAGTAGAGACTAGTCTAAGAATCTTCATGGTTACATTTCTACTGATTGGTCTCACATATGGCTTCCCCTTATAGGGAAGCCAAATCAGATTAAGATTGATCAGGAGAAGCATATGTGTCATATCGTAACAGAGTTTGAACAAGAAAATGAGCCTATAGCATTCAACAATAAAATTCTTGGTAACTACTCATCTAAATCATTCTATGGTAATTTTAGTGCTCAATCATCACCTTTCTCAGTCAACAATTTCACATCTCAAGTTGAAAATTATTCCCAAACAGATACATCAAGATGTGTTAAGATTATTGAGGAAATTTTAAATAAAACTGTAGATAAACCTTATTTTGGTCATTATATTTTGATGGGTCTAAATCTAATGAAGGTGCAGGAGTAGGATGTATTTTAGTTAGTCCCGAGGGAGAAAAGATTATGCTATCATGTAGATTAGAATTTGAGTGCAAAACTAATACTGATGAATAAGAAGCCTTGATTCAAAGACTTTACAAAGCAATAGGTCTTAAGGTACAATATTTGAAAGTGTTCGGTGACTCTGAAATTGTTATAAAGCAAGTCAGAAATACTATACATTGTCTTTCTAGTCACTTTAAACATTATCAATCCTTGGTACAAGACCTTGTATCTCATTTTCTAGCATTTAATATTTCTCCCATCCCTAGATCCCAGAATGTAGCAGCAGATTTACTAGCTAATGTTGCTTCTAAACTCCTTCCATCTGAAGATTATAGTCCCAATAGGTTTTTAGTAGAATTAATTTTCAGGCCATCATTTCTCAATAATGTCACTAACTGGCGAGTATTCAATCATCATAATGACATTTTAAATTTCTTGACTTCTGATAAGTCCTATGATGATCAAAATATTGATGAAAGTGAGCATGACCTTCAAATGAAGAAAAAACTTGAAGAAAATTCAATACCTAAACCAGTAGTCAAACTTGAAGACCTTTATGACATCAAAGATAAGTTTAAACAGGTTACTAATTCAAAGCTTCAAAGTTCTACTTTGAGATTTGAATTAATAAATCTTGGTACTGAGGACAAGCCACAAAACATCAATATGGGATTAGGACTTACTTTAGAAGAAAGATTTTCATTTATCAGATTATTGAATAAATATAAAAATGTCTTTGCTAGGAATTATGATGACTTGAAAACATATGATACTTCTATCATACAACATACAATTCCAATGATATCTAAAGAAAAACTAGTACAACAGAAATTAAGGAAAATTCATCCAAACCTCGAAAGTCAAATAAAAGCTGAGTTAAACAAACTCTTGAAGGCTAAGATAATTTTTCCTATTAGACATTCAAATTGGGTGTCCAACTTGGTGCCAGTGAGAAAGAAGAATGGTGACATTAGAATTTTCATTGATTTCAGAAATCTTAATAAAGCGAGTCAAAAGGATAACTTCCCACTACCAACAATGGAGCAAACTCTGCATTCAGTAGCTAGTTCTGAATTAATGTTTTTTTTAGATGGTTTTTCAGGGTATAACCAAATCTTGGTGCACCTCGATGGCAGACTCAAGGCTACTTTCAGAACTAAGTGGCGAACTTACGCCTATCAAAAGATGCCTTTCAATTTAATTAATGCCGGAGATACCTTCCAAAGAGTGATGGATATAGCATTCAAAGGTTTGATCAATAAATCAATAGTTGTCTATTTAGATGACATTACTCTCTTCTCTAAGAAAAGAGCAAATCATTTACATGTTTTGAAACAAATCTTTGAATGCTATAAAAGGTATGGGATTTCACTGAATCGTAAGAAGTCATTTTTTTCTCTTGACCAAGGTAAACTCTTGGGGTTCATTGTTTCAAAAGATGGCATTTATATTGATCCAGATAGAATCAAAGAGATTGATGATATTCCATTTCCACATAGTAAAAAAATTACAAATCATGATCAAGAAAAACACAGTGTTTAAATGGGGGCATATAGAAAGGGAGGCTTTTGATTCGATCAAGAAAGCCATCATAAATTCTCCTTCATTAAACACTCCTAATTTTTCAAATCATTTTATTTTATATACCCTTGCATCTTATTCATCTTACATAGCAGTGCTGACACGAATCAATGATAAAAACTTGGAAGCACCAATTTCATTTTATAGTTCAAATCTTCAAGGTGCTGAGCTTAATTACTCTGAAGTATTCAAAGCCATTAAACACTTTAGGCCATTTCTCTTAAAGGATCACACAAAAGTTATAGTCCCTTTTTCAGCAGTAAGACAGTTACTATTTCAAAGGGAATTGGGAGAAAAAAGGGCAAATTGGCTCACAACATTGCAAGAGTATGATTTGGACATTAGACCAGCAACGATTGTCAAAGGGCAAGGTTTTTGCAGGTTGTTAGCAGGAGCTTCTAATATTCAGGAACATGAAGGTACAAACAATATCGTAGAAATCAATGAGATAAGTACCATTAATCCTGAATCCCAATATGCAGATTTGATATTCTATTTAAAAAATGGATATGCTCCTTCTAATCTTTACTATAAAAATAAATGTGCCATACGATTCAAATAAAAAAACTTCATGATTGTTGATGATGTGTTGTTTAGACGAAATTATGATTCTATTTTGTTAAGATTCTTAGAAAAACTTGAAACGCAAAAGGTCTTGTAGGAGTTACATGACGGTCCAGCAAGAGGAAATTTTGGAGCTGATACAACAGCCCACAAAATTATTCATGCTCGTAATTATTGGCCCACCTTATTCAAAGATACTCATGAATATGTAAGGAAACGAAGAACATGTCAAACTACTAGTGGAAGACAAAGAAAACCAATTTTTCCTTTGCAACCAATCAACATTGAACAACCCTTTGAACAATGGGGATTGGATATTGTTGGAGAAATTATCCTACATTCATCCAAACAACACAGGTATATCCTTACAGCTACATATTACTTTACTAAGTGGGTAGAAGCAATTCCTTTGAAGACAACAAACTCTGAGGCAATCATTGAATTCATAGACCAGTTCATCATTACCAGGTTTGGTGTCCCAAATGCTCTCATTTTTTATAATGCATCTTATTTCTCTGGTAATACCATACTTGAATTTGCTATCAAAAGAGGATTCAAATTGAAATATTATGCAAACTACTACCCCAGGGGTAATGGTTTAGCAGAATTCACCAATAAAAATCTTATCAAAATTATTAAGAGAACTATTGATCAGAATCATAAGAATTGGCATAAGTCTTTGAAATTTGCATTATGGGCAGACTGTATAACACAGAAGGCCTCAATATGCACTTCACCATTTAATCTAGTGTATGGAAAAGAGGTTGTCATACCAACAAATTTAATACTTCCATCATTAGCCTTAGTGCATTTTATTGAAGAAAATCCCTCATCCTTTATTCAATTGAGACATAATCAGATCTTGAATTAGAAGAAGAAAGAGAGAAAGCCCAAACTACACATGTGAAGCATCAACAAATTATTAAGTCTTCTTTTGATACAACTTCTACTGGCCCAAAACTTTTAGAAGTTGGTGATCTTGTTTTGAAATGAGAGAAAGCCCATGAAGATAAAGGAAAACACACTAAATTTTAGAAAATGTGGCTTAGACCATTTCAAATCAGCGAGAAGATAGGCTTATCAACATTAATATTGCAGGATCTATCAGGAAAGAGAGATTCTCTTCCTATCAAAGGGATTATTTTGAAAAAATTCTTCACTTGAGGAGGTAACCCCTTCTCACTCTGTAAATATTCAATTTTCAGCTATTTTTGTGTGAATAATTTAGTTTCTTTCTTGGAAAATAAAGTTGTAAATAGCCTTTTATTGGTCTTTTAACTATTTTGAACAGGTTACTTAAAAGAAAAATAGTGTTAATATTTACTTTTGATAGATGGAAGTTCTGAAAGAAAAGAAGAAAGTTCTAGGAAATTAAGTATAATTAAACTATGAAAACCCTATTTATTTTTGCAAAATCTCCTCAAAACTTAAAAATACTGTAAATCATTCTAAGTTTTAAAAGCCTAAAAAGGTTATCAATAGAAAACAAAAACTGATCCAATCTTAGCATCTTCAACTCTTAAAATTGTCATCCATGTTCTCTTAGGGAGAAAATTATTCACCCCATCAATCAAAGTTTATAATTTTTCAAAGTGTAATTCTAAAATATATTTGATATAAAAGATAAGAAGTCTCATCATGAGCCTGCTTACCATGATCATAGGGGACTAGTTCAACTGACATTACCAACACTGCATACGAAAACAGGGTAATGGATTATAATTATAAGACAAGGGGTCTCATCACGAGCTAGTTTGTTCAGTTAAGTTACAACCAGTGAATGGCGTTGTCAACAGCTGGCCACCAAACTAGGACAATGGATTTTTATCTTACAAAATAAAAAAATAAGGAAAAAAGAAACGAGATACAAAATGTGTGGAAACATATCTTTTGGATGCATTCTTTTAAACTATACTCTGAAATGGATGGGACAATGAATGATTAAATGGTTAAAAGGTAACCGTGTCAAGACTATAAACGTTTGCTGGTAGCAGTGACTCTACCTGTGACAAAGGAGTCATTATACAAGCTAAGTTGGAGAAGTCTCTTGTTTTATCATTATCAACCAATAAAGGTTTACTCAAACTTAGAATGTGTGTAATTTTGAGATGAGAAAGAAATAGCAAAAATAACTTTCATTATATTCAGAGTTTATGATTACTTAGTTATATTAGGTTTTCTCTATCCAAATAAGGTTTTCACATTAATAAAGTTAAAATATTACATTACTTTCTCAGAGATAACTGTTTCTTCCAGTGAATCGCCAATTGTTGTGTTGTATAACAACACCCCATTTCCTAAAAACTTTTACATAAAATTTTTAATAAGAAATGGGTCCCTTTTAAATAAACTTAGTAAGATTTGTGAGTTGATAAATAAAATTGGTATTAACCTCATTATAAGGAAAATCTTCATCAAAAGGTCCGATATAAATAATTCATTTTTGAAAATCCTTTTGAAAAAATTACAAAGTGTTCCTTTGAAAAACATCACAAATATCTACATTGTGGTAAAGCGATTGGAGATCGCATATCACAATGACAAAGGAACACACATAAACAAGGCCTCATCAAATCCTCTGACCCAATAAAGGAAATCACAATCAGCAATCGGAGGTATCATATAACAAACAACTAAAAGCTCAAGCGAACCCCTGATTGTGATTAATAAATAAGGTGTGCATCTCAAAAAGGAAACATTCATGAAATATTTTGCATGCATAAGTCTTATAAAATTTAATAAATCAAACCAATTCAATGAAAACATACTTCGCCTTATTATAATCATTTTATCGGCAATCAGAGATATTCGCTACAATCAGTGAAAGCATTCCCCCTTCTAAACTTTCGATTGCAATTTGCAATTTATCGTCGATCGCCAATCAGGGAAATCAAAAGACACACTTAAGGTAATCATTCGATATATGATCGATGAGATGGGTATTTATGATATTTATTCATCACTATTGGTAGCTCGAACAACTATTAAATTTCATAGTTAAGAGTAAATCCTTCAAAGATTTCACTCGGGGTGGTTCTTAACTACATTCAACTTATCAAATATCGATCACCTTAATTCTGTTCATTTTCATATCGGCTTTCAGAGGCAATACCTCTGTGTTATGATTTGTACTTGTCTATGAAAAGTTTCTTTGAACTCATGAACCTCGAGAAGATGGAGAAGAAATATAAGAAGGCCAAGGAAACTCCTATAGCTAAATAACGAAGACCGAGCAAGAAGGGACTAATATTAGATATAACATGTCTTGGTCTGGGAAATACAAGCTGAGAAAGCATCTACAATTTGATAGAAGTAGAGGAGCCCGAAGAATTGGAAGAGGAAGTCACAACCGATTCCACCAACAAGTCAGAAGGAACTCTCAAATAATTGGCCTATTCATACCTTCACAGGATAACAGCATGGGCCAAAATTTTGCCATGGTCGTCGAGAAAATCCCAACGTAAAATAGAACATTTTCCACGGCTAATGGAAGGATGTTCGGGTCGTTCAAACCTGAAGATCTCAGGCAAATGTACCATCTACCTCCGCCTGAGAAGCGCTATAACAAGGCATTTCTGGAAGCATTTGCAAAGGAAAATGACTTGGAATCGGACCCGATCAAACATTGGAGGCATTTCCTGGAGAAACATTAGCATGAGTCATTGGGTAAGTATTCTATTGACTCATTAGTTTCTCCTTATTGCTATGCTGGCACCATGATGTGTATATTATGGGGAAAACATGATTCTGCAAGATTTACTATAGATATGGTCCCATAAATGGAAGCTGCAATTAATGGTTATGTTATGGATTGGGAAAATATTCTGTCTTATAGACTAGCCACTAAGATATTAGAATACTGAAGGAAAGCATATACAACTTCCCGGATCATTCCTCCTTTCTACTACAGTGCATATATTCTTGATATTATTTGTTTTAATTCTGAATACCCTATACTCGGATGGAAGTGGACTTCCCAAGATCCTAATCCTATTCATATCTATCAAAAACACTTGTGGAAGGCCCATTATAAGAATCACCTATACAGAATTTGCAATGGTTTTGTCCTACCTGTATATTATTCTATTTTCAATAAGCCTCCCCCTAGGATATCTCAAGAAGAAACAATTGACCTAACAGTATTAGGTAGCTGGTTCAGAGAGGAGAAATTCATTTATGTGAGGATTTTTGGTAGTCTTACTAAACCCCATGTTCTTCATCTATATGTTCCTGATAAATTGTTAGCCCGATAATTGGCATATCAGGTAACAGTTGAAGGAACGTTAAGAACCCTGAAGGATTCCAAGAAATATATGTGGCCTATATTCCCTCTACGATGTGGCATTTTTACCTTACATGATTATAAGCATGCAGAGAAAGAGGCAGAGAAGATTCAGATGCCGAATCTTGCCACCATTCCGAATAAGCAATATGACCGAAGGAAGGTTGCTCATAACGTTACCGCTCAAGCTAAACTTGCCAAATTCGATCATGAAGCAGATGACTTTGATGATTTATTTTCTTCAGCTGAAGCATTTTATCTGGTTAAAGGATTGGCTAGAACCAAATATGGAGATGAAGGGTTAGAAAAGTTTAATAGGCTTAGAGCCCAGAGGTTGCAAACTCTACCTTTGGACCTATTTGCTACAGCCCCAACAGTTTAGCCACAGAGCCAAAGTGAACAGAAAGCTACCAATAATACTCCTACAGTGGAAAAGGTGCCTAAAAAGGAAAATTTGCTAGAGTAGGAACAGGGAAAAGAAACAAGTAGTGGACTCTTTGATTCAAACATTTATGTTGATCCTAAATTGATCAAGGAATGGCAGCAATTTGATTCCATCATTAGTAACACTGAGAGCCTCCAAGGATTCAGCACACCTAAGGTGACAACTGGTTAGAAATCAGTAATCAGTACAGTTCTGATTGAAGGAATAAGTGGCCCACCCATGACTCAAAAGGATGTCAAAATAATCCCTGAAAATCCCTCCGATGAAATTGTTTTACATGTAGAAGAGATACCACCATTAGATGTCTTCTACATCCCTAAGCATAGGGTTGTAATAAAAAGATAGAGGAAAAAGAGGAAAGTTGATCAATCTCCTCTTTTGACTTCACAAATGGAGATAACAAATGTGATATGGAGAGAAGAAGTTAATCCATCTGAAGATTTCACCAAGCTTTCTCAGTATGCTAGAGCATACACAATGGCCACAATAGATAAAGCATCAGAGGTCAGTAACTTGTTAAAAGAAAAATACCAAGCAATCATTTTGTTGGAAGCATAGGCACAAGAGAAACAACAAAAGATTGAACAATTGAAACAACAGTTGACAGTATAGAGGCAGTTAAATGACCAATTGAATGAGCAATTGCTCAAAGAAAAGAAAAGGATTGATGAGCATGAAATTCATAAGCAACAGGAACTACCTCAAGTATTGAGTAAGTTGCAACATTAAATGAACAACTGAGTAAATTGAAGGAAGAACGGATCGCTCAATTATCGCTCCAGATAAAAAGATTCAAGGAATATCCCCAAGTGGGAGAATTCAGATCGGAGGCCTTACAAATTACCAGGGCATTGACTAGTTAGTTGAGGCTATTATGTCATTATATCTCACTCGTTTTTCCTCTGTGTGAAATTTCATTATCCATGGTTGAGAAATTAGTTGATGGGAGATTGAAATTGGAAAAAGCACATGAAAGATTAACCAATTTTCTCTCTTGGCAAGAAACTAAAGAGGGAAAAGCTGTTAATCTACCATAAATTCCGGAATCGCATAAAGAAATTCTATTTATTGAATGGCAATCTCAGCTAATGAAGGCAGAAAGAGCGACATCAAGATGCAGATCGACAACAGGAAATGTGATTGAATTGATTAATAATAGTCTTTATTTATCAAATTTAATAACAGAGTGTTCTGGAGTTAAACTTTCATCAGTAAAAGCATTAGAACAGACATGGAAACAGGAGCTGGAGAAGAGGGAAAGGTTGATCGCAGGTATTCAAAGTTTAATGTGGGGAACATTTTGGTTTTTCCTTGTCAAACCATATAGTTAGCGGACAACAATGAAATGCCTCACCGATGCAATCGGCCATATGATTCCTGAACTTACTGATGCCACATACACTGCTCAGTTACATATGCATGAGTCATCCACCAGAACTTTAGTCGATGCTCGCCATTTGTCAACTCCAGTCACAAGATGATCAGCCAATACAATGAACCATTTTGATCGACTACATCATGCCTATTTCAAGAAGATTTTAACATTTTTTTGATTTGGTTATACCAACGCATAGCACATTTATTTCATAGTTTGTTAGTTTAAGTAGTATTTATAGATCCTTTCATGTTTTTAAAAAGAGTCCTCAAATTTTTGTATTAAGGCTTGGATCGGAAGTTTCACTATTGTACTTCTGATATATTTATTTTTATAAAAACTGGACCTGAATTCTAAGTTTTGATGAAGAATGCTTTTATATGATATGCACTATTGCTTCATGTAAATGTATTTCCAAGTTAAAAGGTGGAATCTAAATGTGATTTATATCGGAGACTCAAATGCATATGGTACTACTATCTATGTTTTTTCTTCATGCTTTTATGTGAATCAACATTTATTTATTGTGATATTATTGATATATGTATATGTTTTTACAACAATTCTTTGACTTATCACTATTGAATGTTTAAGAGTTGTTATTTTTCAGACATATGTATGTCAGTAATATATAAATATTAGTGCGATAATGTTTTAATTATTACTTTGTTCAACTACTTGAACAAAGCAATTATCATATGAATGATTATTTTTGTTTATAAGTAGAGTCATCTACATGCCTACTTGTCCATAAGAACCATAAAAATTGCACTAAGAGAAAGACTTCCCGGGATAAATTAGTTACTTTTATATTGTTGCATTTTATAATAGATCATCCATCATTCCCATTAGATATTAGAAAACCAATCATTTATCCATCCCACTTATAAATCATTAGGAAACTGGTCTGATTATATCCATTTGGAGCCACCACACCAAACGAAAAAGGAGTTGCTTTTAAGGTTTGGACCTAGTGGTTTTCCCGATGTTGATGCAATGATTTTTGAGGCATCAACAAGAGGTAAGAAGAAAGACATGATGAAATTTAAGTGCTTTCATTGTCATCATCTAGGCCATTTTGCTACAAATTTTCCACTCAAGAAGTCCAAGAAGAAGTTCTCAAGAGGAGCGGCCAGAGGGGCTTTGGCCTCTCAATTCAAATTAGACTTTTCCCTCATTACATGCATAGTGTCATCAATGATGGGAAGTTTATTCCACATGACTGGCGACAAAGAGTTATTCAGTGACCTAGAGGAAAATATATCCATATGCATATTGAGATGGGTGGCGGTGGGAGGTATAGTGTTATTTGATTGGGCACGATTACTTTTCAAAGGGCGCATGGGGCTCCACTCACCTTGAAGAATGTTATGTATGTGTCCGATTTGAAGAAGAACTTAGTATTTGTTGCCATGCTTGAGAATAGAGGCTATGATGTGATCTTCTCAAAAGGAAAGGAGTTCCTTCAACACATAGCCACGGGTCAAGTAAATAAGATAGGGATTGGGTGAAGAATCTTTATAAACTAGAGGTAGAAGAGTGTGCTGCTTTGAGCACAAAAGAAGAAATGGTGCAGATCCGAGATGTTGGCAAGTTGTGGCACATGTGATTGGGACAATTGCATTAAGGGGCTTTGAAGATATTGTAGCAGATCTCTATTGGTCTTCCCAAAGGTATGCTTGAGCAAGTTGATACATGTAAGGGGTGTACTTTGGGAAAATACACCAAGTCTTCCTTTCATTACAGAGACAGTCGAGCAGAGGATATTCTAGAGTGAGTCCATTCATATGTGTGTGGACCATTCTCGACAACATCCATGACCAAACACATGTATTATGTTATATTTCTTGATGACTATTCTTGTAAATTTTGGATATTTTTCATGTAGAAAAAGGATCAAAATTTCACAAAGTTTTGTGAGCTTAAAGAATTGGTGGAGAAAGAGTTGGGCAAGAAGGTTAAATATCTATGGAGTGATAATGGTGGTGTGTATGTCTCAAATGAGTTTAAGAAATTTTATGTAGCGGAAGGGGGTGGCCGAGAGGAAGAACAGAAGCATAATAGGGGTAGCAAGGCTAATGTTGCATGATCAAGGCCTACCACTACACTTGTGGGTTGAGTCATGAAATAAATTGGTTTATGTGCAGAACGATAGCCCACATAGGATACTTGAGATGAAGACACTAGAGGAGGTTTATTCCAGTATGAGGTCAGATGTTGGTCACTTCAAGGATTTTGGGTCATGGGTATATTTCCATGTGATCAAAGATGCACAAAATAAGCTTGAGCCGACAACAGAGTTGGGGACATTTGTGGGTCACAATGATACACCTCAGAACTATAAGATGTACTTGTCGACCAATAGGATGACAGTGGTTCGCAAGGATGTCAAATTCAATGAGGAGAAGGATGTGAGTTTCCCTTGAGAGGGAGCTTGAGTTACATGTGGATGAGGAGATTTTAGCTCCTAAGGTTGAGGAGCCTTAGATTGATGTGGAGAAGCCACATGCAGAGGATCCGAGAGTGGAGACATCCAGTCAGGCAGAATCTTCCAGAGAGGGAAGAAAGTGCACTAGAGATTCTGACAGATTGTTGGATGATGCACAGGAGAATGTGGGAGCACCTACTTCTCAGCACAGGTAGAGGAGGTCACCTAAGAGGTACATTGGATACATCACTCTTATGGGTGAATGTGTTGTGATAGGGCCATCTTCTTTTAAGAAAGTAGTGCAGCAGCCAGTTTGGGTTGATGCCATGGTGGAGGAGTATGACTCCATACTTCGTAATAGTGTTTGGGATGTGGTCCCAATATCGAAGGACAAGTCAGTGGTGAGATCCAATTAGATTTAAAAGGTAAAGAAAGCTGCAAATGGTAGTGTGGAGAAGCATAAGGCTAGATTTCTGGCTCGTGGCTTTTCACAAGTAGAGGGGATTGAATATGATGAGACCTTTGCTCCCATTGCAAGGTACTCGTCAATCAGATCTATATTGGCATTATCAGCACAAATGGGTTGGAAGATACATTAGATGGATGTGAAGACAATATTCCTTAATGGCATGATTGAGGAAGAGGTGTACATAGAGTAGGTTAAAGGTTTTGAGACCTTTGACCATGAGTCACATGTGCGTCGACTCAAGAGAGCATTGTATGGGCTGAAGCAAGCACCTTGTGTTTGGTACACCAAGATAGATAGTTACTTCACTGGGTTGGGCTTCACGAAGAGTGAAGTGAATGTGAGCCTATACCACATAGTGCTGGAAGGTAAACTATTGATCATTGTACTTTAAATTGATGATCTCATACTCACAGGTGATGATTAGTTGATCCAGTCTTGCAAGTAGGACCTTGCAAGAGAGTTTTAGATGAGAGACATGGGGTTTATGCATCACTTTCTTGTTGTGGAGGTATGGTAGTGAGATGGGGAGTTGTTTGCGTCTTAGGGAAAGTATGCCAATGAGATACTTAGGAGATTCTGCATGGAGAGCAGCAAACCCATGGAGACTCCTCTAGCAAGTAATTGGAGGAAGGAGGATGCTACTTCAGAGGAAGTATTGGAAGTTATTGTTTACAGGTAGCTTGTAGGTTCACTCATGTACTTGGCGAATACATGACCAGATATGTGGTATGGATTTAACCATCTTAGTCAAGTGATGGTTAGGCCTACCAAGCTATATTGGAAGGAAACAAAGCATGTGTTGAGATACCTCTGGCGCACGGATTATGGTATAGATGGATAGAGGGAGTGAAGCTTCAAGGCTTCACCGATGCAAATTGGGCAGGAAGCCCATCCGAAAAGAAGAGAACATCAGGAGGGATCTTCAGTATTGGGTCAACGACAGTTTCTTTGTAAAACAGGAAACAGAGATCGATTGCACTAAGTTTGGCAGAGGAAGAGTACATGGTTGCGAGTTAGACAACATGTGAGGCCATCTACATGATGAAGATCCTGGTTGGTTTGTTTAGTCAACAGATGGATCCAACTATGATTTATTGTGATAATTAGAGTTGTATAAAACTCTTTGAAAATCCAGTTTTTCATGATCAGTCCAAGCATATTGATATTCAATATCATCATCTCAGAGATTGTGTATTGAGGTGGATTATGTTGTAAGAGTACATTCCCACGGAGGAGAAAGATGTTGACATTTTGACAAAGGCATTGTCAAGATGCTGACATTTTGACAAAGACATTGTCAAGATGTAAATTTGAGTATCACGGAGGCAGGATCGAGGTAGCTGATAATCCCTTTCTTGTTGAGAGGGAGTGTTGAGAAATGGAAACAAGAAATTCCAATTTAATTTTTCCTTGAATTAAACTGAGAATTAAAGTCAAATTATATTCTCATAGCAACTTGTAAGTAGTTAATTAAGTTTAATTAACTTAATTATCTTAAGAATTTCAAGTTGGAAGTCTTTCTGTAGTCATGTATATGTTCTCCCTAAGTTTTAGGGGTCCAATATGAGTTTAAATTGAGTTGGAAACTAGATCACTCAGTTTATTGAGTTGAGTTCATTTAAATTAGTTCTAAATTCTTTTCAAAACTAATAGAGAACTAACAGTCAGTTGGTGCACTAATGCATCCACTAGTGCTACTCCAGTGAACTAAAGATACCCTCATGAGAAACTCATGCATGCCAGTTCAAAGAAAGACCCAGTTGGGGCTAGAGTGTAGGGATAGTGTACTATCAATGGTATTATTTAATAGATTTTAAATACCATGCATGCATCAGAGATTGATCCTATGTTTGGATTGCACAGTTTTGGAAACATGAATTCCCTTTAAATATGTTATGTTCCAAATGAGAAAAATTTAGAACAAGCTCTAATTTTTAACATAGAAAAACTCCAAATACAAATTTGATTCATAAATAGAAGATTTCCATGTAAAGATAAAAAAATATAGAGCACTGCAATTGTTGAGTATGGAGCATGATTGTTTAAAGGTCTTTGTTTCAGTCGGATGTATACCCCAAGAAGTTTGTACACCCCTCCACGCAGGGAGGTGCAGGGGGGACTTGTCCCCCCCGTGGGGGTTTGAGGGGGCCGATCCCCACTGGCTGGGGGGTCCAAGGGCCAGTGGTCCCCTGACAGGGGTTTCAAGGGAAGCACCCTCGAAGCTAAAAATAGATGTAAAATTGCCTTGTAAAAGTATAGTAATTTCTAGTCAATCTGGGTCGTTCATTAGGCGGATGATCTGATGGAAGAACTTATGTTTAGTTTAGGGTTTTTGGCCCTAGAAGGCAACCCCTCTCTTTCTATGAAGGCATTGTATTGAGGCTGTATGATATATGCATATTCTCCAAGCGAGAAACAAAGAGGTGAGACTGTGAGAGAAAACATAAGATATTACAGTGGATCTACTGTAGGTTGTGTCTCTTCATTTTGCTAGATAATAAAAAGGAAGGATTGGCTGTTCGAGGTGGACGTAGCCCAAATTGGATGAACCACATATATCTGTGTCTCTCTGGTTTTATGCGTTTTCTGTGTTTATATTTCTGCTATATTATGTGTTCCATTTCTCTGTAATATATAATTTTCTAACAACTGGTATCAGAGCCAAAGGTCTATTTGGCTGATAAACTCGTAGGAAAGAAGGGTTCCTCATTCGAGTGGGAGCAATGGCGGAATATGGTAAGTTTAGGGTTGAGAAATTTAATGGCCAAAACTTCTCGCTGTGCAAGATGCAGATGGAAGATTATCTGTATCAGAAAGATTTGTACCTACCATTGGGCGGAAAAAACAAAGATGCCGACGGGTATAACAGATGAAGAATGGAACCTTCTCGATAGAAAGGCACTCAGAACAATACGGTTGTGCCTCGAAGTGTCAGTCGCCTTTAACATTTCGAAGGAAACGACGACATAGGGTTTGATTAAGGCATTGGTAAAATTATATGAAAAACCCTCGGCCTCAAACAAGGTATTTCTTATGAAACGGTCATTTAATATGAAGATGTCGAAAGGTGGATCTGTTGCAGACCATTTAAATGATTTTAATACTGTTACAAGTCAGTTAAGTTATATAGGGGTAAACTTTGATGATGAAGTTAGAGCTATGTTATTCTTGTGCTCATTGCCAGAAAGCTGGAATGGTTTAGTAATGGCCATTAGTAACACTGTTTCTGGATCTAGTACTTTAAAGTTTGATGATGTTGTCGGTGCTATCCTTAGCGAGGAAATGCGACGGAAAAGCTCCGGTGAGACATCAGGTAATGCTTTGAGTGAAAAGTCTAGGGGAACAAAAATGGAAAGAGAAAAGAGCCCAGGATATTGCAGTAAATCAAGGAAAGGCAGATCCAAGTCTAGATTAGGGAAAGTGTGCTAGAAGTGTGGAAAGAAAGGACACCTAAAGAAAGATTGTAGATCTTGGAAGGGAAAAGAAGGAGATGCACAACAAGAAAACAATCATGAAGAAAATGTTATAGGTGAGGTGTTACAAGATGCTTTGATTCTTTATTTTGAAAATATTACTGATTCCTGGGTGGTAGATTCAAGGGCCTCATTCCATGCCACAACTGATAAGAAATATTTTCATGACTATGTTCAAGGAGATTTTGGACAAGTCTGTTTGGGTGATGATAAACCCTATAAAATTGTTGGAATGGGTAAGGTTCTTGTAAAACAGCAAAATGGAAACTAATGGCTACTAAAGGAGGTAAGTCATGTTCCAGTTCTGAAGAAAAATCTGATTTCAACAGGGTAGTTAGGCGGTGAAGGTTGTGTGACAACTTTCATAGATAAATCTTGGAAGGTCACCAAAGGAGCCCTGGTAATAGAAAAAGGAGAAAAGGTTCGTACATTGTATTTATGAAATGGTATTTCTAACTTTGTTAATGCTTTAACTTCCAAAGGAGTAGATGCAACATTATGGCATCATAGGCTCGGACACATGAGTGAGAAGGGGATGAAGATTCTTCACTCAAGGAAT
>APFE030890101.1:0-45316 GCA_000404065.3 Pinus taeda | reverse complement strand
GGGGGGCCTTCCCCCCCACAGGGGTTCAGGGGGGCCGATCCCCCCTGGCTGGGGGGTCTGGGGGCCAGCGATCCCTAACGAGGGTTTCAGGGGCAGTGCCCCCAAAGCTAAAAATAGATGTAAAATTGCCTTGTAAAAGTATAGTAATTTCTAGTCAATCTGGGTCGTTCATTAGGCAAATGATCTGATGGTAGAACTTATGTTTAGTTTAGGGTTTTTGCCCTAGAAGGCAACCCCTCTCTTTGTATGAGGGCATTGTATTGAGGTTGTATAATATACGTGTATTCTCCAAGCGAGAAACAGAGAGGTGAGACTTTGAGAGAAAACAAAGGATATTACAGCGGATCTGATGTAGGTTGTGTCTCTTCATTTTTTTGGATAATAAAAAGGAAGGACTAGCTGTTCAGGGTGGACGTAGCCCAAACTGGGTGAACCACGTATATCTGTGTCTCTTTGGTTTTATGCATTTTCTATGTTTATATTTCTGTTATATTCTATGTGTTCCATTGCTTTGTAATATATAATTTTCTAACAGCAATCTCACAACACAATGAATAAGAAAACTCTCAGCTTTATTTTATTAGGTAATTAGGGTTTTACATGCACATACAACCCATATAGCTAATATAATTTGGCCTCAAACAGATCTACAACAATGCCACAAATCGGCCAAAAAACTAAAAAACAATACACTGCAACGTATGAACCTTGAATGGATTCACCAAGGGAAGAGATGGGTGCTTGCCCACTCTCGCTAAATCACCTGAGGGTTTCCATCTTAGGGCTACTGCTGGAGTAGAGAACTGAGTTCTTAACCTCGCATACAAGAAACAATGTCAAAACCAAGATCCCCTCCAATGGTCTCCTCCTCCTCTTTTATAGATTTGATGGACTCCTCTACAACCTTCTATTTTATTATTATTTTAATCATGGAGCACTTTTCCCTCTTTTATTTCAATTAAAATATTCTTTTTAATGTGGAAAAATGGTAAATTGACCATAATGTCTCCCTAGGTCACTGAAACACTCATCTAACCATCCCATCATGTAGATCTTCTCGTTTTAGTTCCAACGAGCTATTACACTAAGGTGTTTTGCCATGCATTCCTCCTGAAATGCCACCTTAAGCGTAATTAATTGAGTCAAGCCCACTAATAGCTCAATTTTATGAAAGTGTTCAAAATGCATTGGAATGAAAGGAAAATTGTGGTGATGATGGAATATACCAATATAATGTCGTTGAACCTCATATAAACTTCTCAAAACTCCATTGGGATCCCTGATGACATAACCTACTCTACAGACCTGGCCATCCCCTGCTCTAGAAATCCACCCTGGCTGTATTATGAAGAAGAATAAAAATGGTGACATGAAAATCCTCCCACCCCAATATTGCTTGCCCTCAAGCAATCCAATCTTGTGGACCAACCTGGTGGCCCGATGCAACTGAGACTCAATGCCTGGATCCCATTACGAACCATTGGTCTGCATCACACCTCCAAGTTATCAAAACACGACTAGATCCTCCAATACTTAGATCTCATGTTTGTCTCTGACTCAACCTGATACTAGTAGATCCACTTGTATTGCAATGCCACCAAGAAGGAGCATCAATGCTTCATGGCTCCTATTGCACTATAGCTCTAGCTATGAATGTTGCCCCACCAATTACATACAAGCTCATCACTTCTCTCCAATCCAACTCTCGGCATAAACAAAGGTCAGTCTCATCATGTTGATGCTCTATTGAGATACTCATGTGTGGCCAGCCTACATCTTTCTTCCAACTGAAGCATGTAGCATCCCTCACCTGTAAGGGCTCCAGCAATACAATTCCTCTAACTAAAAATGATACTCCATCAGTAGGGTACCATCTCATGATCTCTCGCCAATCCAATTCATGGATTCCTGTGCAAGGGATACATCTGCTATGTTGATATTGATCCATGATCAACCCCTGAGGCTCTACCCAGTCAATTAAAACATGTCTGAGAAATTATTCCTTCCTCCCTGTAATGGGAAAAAGTGGGCACAATGTGCTGCAAGCCCTATCAATTTACTCCTAGAGAGGGTTTCTCCCTAAAAGTCCTGCAACTCTGCCAACGTCATGTGCATCTACCTGCACCTCATTAGTGGGTCGGCCCAAAGATGGATGCATCACCATCTCCAATAGCTCCTTCTGTCTACTAGCCTCCTACAAGACTACCCTATCAATCACCAACATCTCCCGAGGACAAGTGTTTGCAAATACTATCACCTTTCCAGCTATCTGTACATATATCTTCTCCTCATCAATGGTTGACCCTAAGGGCGGTTGTTCATCCTCCACCATCATGGGTTCCATATGAACCTCCAATTGGCTCTCCCAAAAAGGGTCATCATGCATACTGTGCACCTCATCCTCCTCAGGTGACTCATGTCCCGTCATATGCTCCTCATGTTGACTCATCATTGATGACATACTATCTTGAATGTCTCTCCTAGGACCCACAGATTGCTCATCATATGAATTTGGCTTGATGTCAATGACTCACCATGAATCATGCTCATCTATGTGCTCTCTATATCAAATCATCAGTCGCTTACCTGCTCCCTGATCTCTTTCCCACATGGGAACAATCAACTAATCCTCGTACTCCTCTACTAGACATGGATGCATATATGGGCTACTATCATAGACCCCACACGACTACTCGTGCTTCTCTAAGTTATCGTCATATGAACCCATGGAATCATCCAACGAAGAGCCCTCATCCTAATAGACATAAATAATATGTCCCTGCTCTACCATTGTCATCTCCTCAGTGTTATCGGGAAATCTAGTGTCCATTTAGAGTTGCTAGTCCCACTAAGATGAGTAGCTATCTTAGAAACAAACAAACTAAAGTTACTTGCATTTTCCTTTATGAGAAGTAGATGAGAGAGAAGAAGAGAGTACCGACCTCAGTATTTCGCTTGGCTCCTTGCTTGTTTCCTCTCCCCTTTGACAGATCTTTGCCACTCCTCCCCCACTTGCCCCGCTTCAAAGAGCACCTGTAAAGTCAAAGCAGCATAATACCATCAAAGCACAGAGATCTACAATCATAAACAATATAGGACCAGATATATATTGACCACACAAATGCATATATCAACTCAAACATAAAAGAATGTGGAGGAAAACTGAAATAGCTTTATTGGTAGAAAGAGTAGAAGAGAGGATTACAACCCATTGATCTGACCCAGCATCATCCTCCCAGCATGAAAGCCCTTCTTCACCTCATGAAAAGCTAGATCACCCAACACTATGATGTTCCACAAAGAAACCAAAAACACTTCCTTACAAGATGCAAAATTCCAGCCTTTGGATCTTTGGGATGAGGGATCCATATATAGATGTGTGCAGGTGGGTGAGTTAGCTTCGGGGATTTTGATTAGTGTCATTTATCTAAATTTCTCAATTCCACTTGGAGATTTCATGATCTCTTACTCATCCCTGGGCGAATTTAGAGGGGCAAGTGTCACAGGAGAAGTTTCTGGAAGATTCCATGATCATCCACCTTGCAAACTATCTCTGCCATTTGTCTACTCTCGCCCATCGCACCCTACATAAGGGACTTTTCAGTATGCATCGCACTTTTTGCATGTGGTAGGTGAGATGCATCGTACCCTTAGCACTAAGCATTCTATATGGTCCAGTTTTGACCAGTCCTGAGCAGTTTTTCATGGAGAACTTCTGGGAGATGATGTAATCAGCTGACCTTGCTCCTTTAGGGTCTGAAATAAAAATTTTAGGGACTCAGAAGCCCTTGGTTTATGGACATATGTGATTGGGGTTGTAGTGCCAAAATATGTCTATAACAGTTGCCCCCTAAAGCATGAGGTCGTAAATCTTTTTGATGTCGGGTGAAATGCTTTATCATGAGGATCCAAGGTTTTTCGAACTGGAAGGCGACCTATAATAAGATACAATACAGTATATTATCTTCATAATAATTTCATGATCTAGCTGAGGTGGGCATTCCCATGCTCAGCTTTATAAATTCATTCTCATGTACATAGGACAAATAACCATCTATGTGATAGACTAATGATTATGGTAGAGCCATCATCCTTTGGCCTGGATGATTATCTGTGCAGCAATGATGTACATTTGATGTATTTATTTTCCTGAATATATCGCAGCCCAGATGGATGAAACTAGATCCGGGGTCTTCAAACTCATTCAACCTTCGCCTGTAATACAATTCAATCCATGTGAAAAGATGTTATAGTGTCGAACATGGAAATACATCGCTTGATTACTAGCCAATGATGTAAGCAGTTAACAGGCAAGAGAGGAATCACTGATAATGATAATGACCCTCAAGGTACTGCAGTACAATTCACGTGGTGTGAATACATGAGTTGATGTCAAGAACCACACAAAATCTTTCGGTCGAAGGCCATTGGTGTAAACCTATCGCCGGAAGTGAGAAACTTGCCATTGGGGCATGCAAGCTTCAAAGTACTGAAAGGGTTGTTCCTAAGTTGACTTCTTGGATTATGAGCTGATGTCGATAAGAAGTGACCCATCACAAGAGGTCCTTAATGAATCACACATCTACGACATGGAACAGAGCAAATGATTTTGTGGAGGTGAAAACGATCTGGTGATACAAGGTTCAGGATGGCAGTCATGAAAGAATGGAGAGTGAAGGTATTGTAGCGGATGAGGTGTAGGCTGGGTTGGTGAATTCTCTGAGTGACTTCTCTTGAACATATCGGCGACACTAAAATGGATTGGTAGCATTAACCCCAAAAATGGATGGTACAAAGGACCAATGGTGATATGACTAGTGAACAAAATAACCCAACCCGACTCAATCATGGTGATGGAGTGAAAGTGTCAAGTTCAAGAGCAACCTGCTACCAATAAAGTTCTTCAAGCTTTCTTCCCAAATTTTCCCTAGTCATTGTTGACTAGTACCTCTTTATTTTTGTCAAGCTTGAGGAGGATAAAATATGCTTGTTCTATAATTTTCCCTTCAGGCAAACCTGTCGCTATGTTTTAGCGAGCCTAGCGACAGTGAAACTCGCTGTTGTCTATAATGGACAAGTTTGTCGCTATTGTTTTAACGAGTTTAACGACAAAGATAACTCGGTCCTTTTAAATTTTAGAGATTTTAAAAAGAGATGGAAAGGAAACTCCAATAATCATTTTTCGTAGTATAATCCCTTAAGTCTGAAAAAGTATGAAATAATACGAAAGGGATGACTTTTCTGATCACTTTAACGAGCCAAAAAAGACAAGCACTCAATCTTTTTGTGTAATGATCCCTCAGGTCCAAAAAATTAAAATATAGAGGAGGAATGGCACTTCCAATCACTTTAACGAGTTGGAGAGGCCAATTGCTCGACAATCTTTTTTATTTTTTACGAGTCTAAAAAGAGCTTAAGAGAGGCTCGTCTTTGAGGAACGAGTGATATTTTTGGGTAGTAGCTCATTCTAGGTAAGGTTTGGGACTTTTCAATCACGGTAGTGTAAAGAAGATGGCTAACAAAATCACTCATCACAGTTGTTCCTCAAAAGGGTAAACAATCAAGTGGAGGTGTATGATCAGCTAAAAAGTGGAGGTGATGGTAAGAACACGACCAAGGCTCAAAAGCTGATTGTAATGCAATCATAAAGGTTATGTACCGAAAGTGGGTTCATTTTTAAATGAGCTTGAACTCTGGGGGAACCTATGCTCATAACTAGGTTTATTTTTTAACGAGCTTGAACTTTGCGGAAACATTGCTCGTGATAATAGTTAGAGATGTTCGATTCACCATTAACACTATGTTCTCTTGATGGTTGTACTACCTGTTCAATTGCTCCATCAAACTGATTAGAAATGTAAATATATGCTTGAAAAAATGAGTTAAAAATCCAATGCCTTACTTGAATTACGTGAACAGTAACATAAAAGTAGTTTTTACCTCTCATTTTACCATTTCATTCAAATTTGGGATTGTTGGAGCTCTGGAGGTGTTTTCCCCCTCGATTTTCATAAGCTGATTCTAGGAGATTCTGTGCACTATTTTTGGCACCGTTTGGACTAGGTAGGAGCAAATCCTGAGCTCTTCACTTGCATTCTTTCCTTTTCTGGTTCTGAGCATGTTTTCCTGTTTTTCTGGGCCTCTGGGTTTGAACACTTCGTTCTCTCCCCATTGCAACTAGTATACATCGAAAGGTGTGATGCATACTGAGCTAGCCATTGACTAGTCAGTATGCATCCCACCCAGTACACAGATAGGGTCCGATGGGCACAAGTAGGAAAGTTTATGCCTTGATTTTTCATGGAAATTTTGCCTGTTTTTGGCCAAATCAGGATCCTAATTCTTCTCTTGTTTGTTTTCCAGAGATTCATTGGAGCAAGATGGTTGTTACATGGTGTGAACATGAACATGAAGAAGAGGATATGATTGCCTTACATGATCCGGGTACAGTGACCGCATTGCGGAACTGTGGCTTGCTCAATTTCTTCCGCATATCCAACATGAGGCAACAAATCAATTTGTTGCAATATCTTCTAAATTCAGGGGATCCTACCAACCAAGTGTTCCAGATTAGAGGTAAATCCATCCCTTTGACTGCTGAGGATATCTACTTCTTGACCGGTTTATTGAGGCGTGGTGCCCGTCTCTCACTATCAGGATCCACCTGTGGGGGTTAATCCGTGAGGCATTATATTCACCGATTCTGTAGAGATGGATCTCAGCCAAGCAGGGATGGCAAGATCATTATTCGAGATTTCACTGATCAGTCCTTGAGGACTATCTTATTCACCTTTGCTAGAGTGGCTGGTAGCGCGGCTCTTCACTTAGCCAAAAGGTCCTATATGTAGTATGCCTTGGAATGCCTTGAGCCAAAGGTATTCAACTAGTGTGATGCAGTAATTTTGGAGATAAAAGAATAGCTTACCAAGGTGAAGAACGGAAGTTCCAAAAACTTTCGTTATGGTTCTATTCTAACCGCTTTCCCCTTGGAGAAGATCCCACTAATCTAGCCACAATACATTTCACTTGGAGTGCCAACGCTGACAGATCCACGGATCTAGAGATGGGTTGATATTATGGCCAAAAACACTAGTCAATCGAAGATTTCATTCTCTGATGCCTTCTTTGAGTGGTTCAACCATTAGAAGATGGTCTTTGCAGAGTATATGTATCCTGGGATGGATTTCCAGGGTGACCCAGATTTGGTGCTGCCGACTGGCGAGGAGTGGGGTGTTATAGGTAAAAGATCTGACTATATATTTGTTTATTGCTTTTATAATGTTCTTGTGTTGTTTACATGTTATAAATACTAGTCAAAATCATATATTTGTGTAGATATTGGACCAGTGTGACCAAAAGTGTGCTTGAGGGTAGCATCTACCATTCTAGCAAGAGAGGCTGTAGGGAGGGTTGTTCTTCGCGATCTGGATGTAGCTGAGACTCTTGCAGTATTGCAGGATCAGATCGAGGGTCTCACCCTTGGTATTCCGGATTTAAGGACCGACGAGTTACCTCTGAGATTACAGTGCCATACTACTGGCATGCCGAGATGCTGGACTAGGCTCTTATGTATGATCACACTGGCGGTGACTTGTTATCACCAGCACCATTAGTCTAAGGTGCTTCCTTGCATTTTTGAGTTTTTGGGTCGTATGACCAATTTTGTCTTGGACACAGAACATTTTGTAAAAACTATAAATAGTTATATATATTTTTGATTTTCAGAGCTTTATTTTGGTTAAGTTATATGAACTTGATGAAAATGTTGATGAAATGCTTTTCTTTTATAAATGTTGCAAATGTCTCTATAACACATAATTTGCTAATGAATCAGTTAATGTATTTAAGCTTCTGGAAATGTGTTGATATTGAATAGAATCAAACTGCCTTTCCAAAATCCTGACCCTTAGGAACATACGATAGATAGTTGGATTCCGAATAGAATAGATGTCAGTGAGCTGTAGGATGATGAGTTGTGAGTCCAGCCTGAAAACAAGTCAGCATATGCCATGTGTGATGGCATCAGAGAGAAGTTCTATCAACGCGCTATATTTAGTGATGTTGTTCATTGACTGACCAATACATAGCCCTCTGAAACTCACTAATTCGCCACTTGGATAAAAAATGGCCTAGGTTGTAGAAGATAGGTTCCACGTACTACGACTAGCTCCGTCGGAGTATCCAACAAATGATTCCAATAAGTTCGACAACTACAACAAATGAAAAAGTGGATTACCTAACCAAAACGATCACTCTTGATGAAAACAAAAACGTAACAAAAGCATATGAAAAGATTACTACACTTAGTCAAGCATAGTAACACTTAAGGTACAACCCGTTTCAAGGTTGCGACAGTGGAATCCCTTCATAATATACTAGCTTGTAGGCTCCTTTTGCTAAGACTTGCTTAACAATGCAAGGACCCATCCACAATGATTGGAACTTTCCTGCTCCCAATTTATCAGATTCCTGATCGTAAAGTAAGACCAAGTCACCTTCTGAGAAGATAGGGGGTTTGATATTCTTGTCAAACTGTGCCTTAACTCATTTCTTATGAGCTTCGTTAGCCATGGTGGTGTCACGATGGGTTTCATCCAACTGGATTAGTTCCAAGAAATGAGCCTCTTCTTCTGAATTTCTGGGGAGAAGGTCGATTGTGAGCTTGAGAGATGAAATCTCACACTGAACCAGTAAGACCACTTCTAGGCCATACACTAGCTGAAAGGATGTAAATCCGGTTGCATTTCTTGCCGATGTTCGGTATGCCCACAAGGCTGAGTACAAGATTAGGTGCCAACTCCGTTTATGGACTCCATTCATCCTTTGCAACATACACTTCAAGACTTTGTTGATCATTTCAACTTGTCTGTTAGCTTGTGGATAATACAGAGTAGAACTATCATGGGACCGTTGTAATTTGGTAGCCAGTTTGACCATCATGTGATTGCGGAAATGCGATCCATGATCTCTGACTATAGCTTGTGGAACACCGAATGTAGAGACTACATGATTGAAAAAGAAGAGAGCAGCCATTTCGCCATTGTTGTTTAATGTAGGCATCACCTCAGCCCATTTCGTAAAATAGTCAACTGCAACTATGATATATCCATGCCCCCTGGCCGAGGTGGGGTTACATGTCATGAAATCTATGTCCCATTTGGAAAATGGCCCAATAGCAACTATTGGGTGTAGAGATGTTGGTGGTATTTTGGTTTTGCATTTGAAGATTTGACAAACATGGCAACTTCTGACTGCGGTTATGCAATCTTTGAACATTGTTGGCCAGAAGTAACTTGCTCGTAAAATATTTTGTGCCATAGCATAACCAGATTGATGCCCCCCTCACGTGCCTGAATGAAAATCATTCATGACTTTTTCAGCCTCCTCATGGGTGAGGCACCTTCGCAGAATTGTATCAATACCACGACGGTAAAGTGTATCACCGATGATCATGTAGTATTTTGCTTGGTATTGAGTCTGTCATTGTTCTGAGTGAGAGGTATTAGGCTTATATGTTTAGGTTTGGAGATAGATTATTATATCTCCATACCAGGGATCACTCGACGATATCAGAAACAAAGATTCATCCACGATTGATGATTTGGGTGTTGAATCATTGGACGACAATGGGAAGTTGCATAGTAACTCCACAAAAACCAGAAATTTCTTTGATTTGGATTTTACAAATTCCAGATCAAACTCTTGCAAAATGGCTATCCATTTCGAATATTTTCCCCCAAGTAACTGATGCGATAGAATGTAAGTCATAGGGTTGCAATCTGACAAAAAGGTTGTTTTGCGAAAGAGGATATAGTGTCAAAATCTTTATACTACTTGAACAGCTACTAGAGCCAGCTTTTCAACATAGGAGTACTTTCTTTCTGTATCATTTAAGTTTCGACTTAAATAATAGATAGGATGTTCGATTCCATTGTCTTCTTGAGCTAAAACAATTGCGATGGTTGTATCTGCTATAGCTAGATACATGTTAAAGTCTTTTTGATAATCAAGAGCGTATATTAATGATGCTTTTATTAGGGATTCCTTTAGAGCATCAAAGGAAGCTTGTGTAATATGATCCCAGTTAAAGGGCACTTCTTTTTTCAAAAGACGCGTATAACTTTTAGCAAGTTCGGTGTAATTTGGAATGAACCTCCTCAGAAAGTTTGCTTTCCCTTAGAGTTTTTGAATCTAAAGCAAATTTGAAGGTGGAGGTATATCGATGATCAGCTGAACCTTACATGGGTCGAGTCGAATCCCATCCTTTGAAACTACAAAGCCAAGTAAATGACCAGAACCGACACAAACATGCATTTGTGTGGATTGAGTCGTATCTTGTAGCGTCGATAGCGTAGAAATATAGCTCTCAAATGTTACAGATGATTAGTCTGCTTTCACAAATGAGCTGGTAGATCATCGAGATATGGTTGAACAATGTTTTTGATGTCATGGAAGGCATAATTCATAGCCCTCTGAAAAGTTGCCCCTATGTTCTTTAAACCGAAAGGTAACTTGCAGTACACGAATGTGCCCCATGGACATAAAAATGCAGTCTTCAACTGGTCCGATGGGAGGATATTAATTTGATTATACTAGGAAAATCCATCCATGAATGAAAAGATTTCGCATCCAGTGCATTCACCAGTTATCTGGTCGATGAAGGGTGTAGGGTATTTTTCCTTTGGACAAGCCTGATTTAAATCCCTGTAATCAATGCACACTCTAATCATTCCTTTTTTTTTCATCACAGGAACAATATTCGTTACCAAATCAGCTAGAGGAACTAGGTAAATGAAACTAGCATGTAAAAGTTTTTCAACTTCTGCCTTAATGGCAGCAGCTTTCTTTGGGTGCACCTGTCGAAGTTGTTGTCGTACCAGTTTGACATCTGCATACATCTTGATTTTGTGTTCAACTATACTAGAGTCAGTGCCTGGCATTTCTTCATATGACCATGCAAAGACATCTTTGAACTCGTGAAAGAGAGCGTAATATATTTCCAGTTCTCAAGAAGAACAAGATTTGGCGACATGAATATTCTCTACAACATCTGGTTTGGTCGAGATATTTATGGCGATAGTTTCTTCAATATTGGACAGATTTCGCTTGGAATCCATCGTATTTACAATATTTGATAGAAAATAAAAAATTAAAGGATGATTAAGGTCACTGGAACAATCTTCATGGTAATCTAGAAGACAGGAACGATGGTGATAATCTTCCCATGGTTCCTCTCCTATCATCATTGATTGAAAAATTCCTTTGTCTGTAGAATGTACGTGTGACCAAGGATCTGAAGAGGTACCATATTCCTTAGACCTATCTATCCAAACACTCAATGAGCGTTGATTTCAGTTTGCCACCTAGGCCAAGAAAATTGATTGCTACAAAATTTCTATTGGGCTTGGAGGCAATACCTGGCAATGATCCATGTTAATAAAATTTTCGGAAATCTTATGAATTGTTGTAGATATAGAAGATATAATATTGCAGGTTTCCACTGTGGCCACTTCCGCCAAATTACTCGGAGGTGGTAGGGAAAAACTACCCATTAAGGTAGGGTCTTTTAGGAGACCTACTCTGATATTTTGAAGCAATTGAGAGCTTCCATGGATCATTGGAATGTTTCCCGTAACTTGTGAACTATTGGGGAGGAAGGTTTATTGATCAATGATTGTAATTCCTCCTTGAAAAGGAAGTGAAATATTTCTAAAGTATGTTGACATAACTGCAGCCATAGCATAAATCCAGGGCCTTCCCAATAGGATATTGTAATCAAGGTTTCCATTGATAACTTTGACATCAATTTCTACTGTTTTACCCCCCAGTTCAACTTGCAAGTTACTTAAAATCCCACACAGGGTGTATGTTTGTCCATTAAATGCTTTTAATGTTGTTGACGATCACGACAAGGGTGGTGAGCCTAAAGTTTTCCAGCAACTCAATGACATAATGCATGTAGATGCCCCCTCATCAATAATTGTTCGATGAACAGTTTTGTTGAGGGCTTTCACTTGAATGAGGAAAGCGAGTTGAGATGGTAATCGAGGTTCATATCCTTTATGATTAAAGGCCACATGATTGGAATCTGCTGGGTCAATCCTGCCTATTGCTAATAATAGAGCCTGCTTTTGGGAGGGGCAATTTTGTAGTACTTCAAGTGTCGACATAGTGGATGGCGATTGGGCTAGATCCTCTACAATATTATAATTTTGTGCTACTTGAGCATGAGGATTAAATGTCAATTTGTGTACTACTCCTTTTGGTGCCTTTATCATTAGTTCAGGGATGATGGGTGGCACAATTTCAGTTGAAGTTGTTGTCAAACTACTTGGTTGATCTGTAGCCTTGTTGTTCGACAACTGTGGATTCCCGTAATCTTTATTCCTTGTCGATATCAAAGCATCATTTTGTTGTTTCGAAATGGACAACATAAGCACTTGGGATGGAGAATCATTGTCGCTAGAAACTAGATTGGTTTCTAGGTTTGGAAATGGTTCAATCAATACCACTTAGGTTTTTGAACTCTTAAAGAACTTCTTAATCTCAGCTTTATGCAAACACTCTCTCATCCAATGGTCTTCATCGCATATGAGACATGGCCAACCAAGTTTCTTTTGCCCAGAAGGGTTTTCAGAAGATTTTTCAAGAGATGAATCATCCTGTTTCTTCTTTTTGCCTTTCTTTTTCTTCTTTCCCCCTGGTTTCTTCGGTTCTTTGCCTTTTTCGGTCGACATGCCATTAACCTTCGAGGCAGGAAGTTTGTCATTTTCCTTTTTACTGGAAACTACAAGGGCTTTACTAGATGAGGACTTCACAGTTTACGTACTAGAGGTTCCAATCACACTACCGCCAGCATGAGAGTCCCTGTTCGATTTAGGAGGAGGAGGAACAAAAAACTCTGGTCTAGGAGCATTAGGAATTTTGTTGCTGAGCGTGCCAAACTGAGTATAGAAAAAGTCTAGATATTGTGCATGAGCAATGACTTGCTCTTCAATGACAACTCCTCCCTTGGCCACATCTTCTATAATAGAAGGTAAAAATGACTTAATAAACCATTCACCTAACAGTTGATCAGGAACATATGTCTTTACCATTCTACGACGACGTCACCACTCATGAATATGATCAGATATGTGAGTGGCTGTCATCTGCTTAAAGTTGGTAAGAAGCTCCATTCCTATTTCGTACCTTATGGGTAACTGAAAATGGGTTAAAAAGGTGGTGGCAAGGGCGTTGAAGTTATTGAATGAAGCCCTAGTAAATTTGATGTACCATTCTGCTGCGAGACCAATTAACGTTCGTTGAGAAAGGCGAAGCCTAATCGAATCATCATTGAGAGTGTTGGACGAACACCACAAATGAAATGTCATCACAAGATTCGATGGATCTTCACCTGGATTTCCATTGAATTTAGGAATATCTAACAGAAGTTTATGAGGAATCGTTGGCCACCAAGGGGCATAAGCAATTGGATCATTTGTTAACCGATTTAGATCTAGTAATTCTAAAGTTTCTACGAAAGGCAACTTTTGATTTAGGTTTGGCGAAGCATACCCAAGATAAGATGGGATCACCTAAGCTGTGGGTCTTTGCATACCAGCATAATGTATTTGATGCTGATAACTTTGATAAGGTTGATGGGAATAACCATTATAATATGATTTTTGGTAATTGTTTTGATTATACGGCTGCCCATTACCTGCAAAGCTTTCCTCAGGTCCTCGGTAAGCTTTTTGGAATTTCGATTGTTGATATTGCACCAGCCATGGTTGCGAGACCATTTGCTGTTGTCTAATACTAGATGTTTGACCAAGATGAGGGGTTATAGTACCTGTTTGAGCCTGAGTCGCTTCAGTTAAGGAGCCACTAATCAATGGCTGTGATTGAGTCGCAAAGATAGAGGTTGTTGTATTACGGCCTAAGAGACTGGAGGTTGACATACAACAGGTAGCGTTTGTACCTGCAACATCATCACAATAGATGGTGTAGTGGGAATGTTCGACACAGGTTGATTTTGTTGCATTGAATATAAAACTCTCGACTGTTGAGGTAGTATTGGTACCCAACCACTGGATGTGATTCCAGTTTGACCCGAATTCTATTGTGAACTCTCATATGGTTGTTCTCCTGGAGGGAACAATGAAAAAGCATACTACCCCCCATATGGCGGCAATCCAGTGTTCAAAGGGAAAATTGGCCTTTGGAGATTGGACTACCCAAATTGATACTGTTGTGAAGGATCAATTTACTGAGACTCAGCATAAGAAATTCTAGATAAGGTTTCGGATGAACAAATAGGAACATACCATACTGTCGAAAAAGTCCCTGGGTGGACTCCATCTAGTGGTTGAGAACTAGTTGGGACAGATGGTACACCCGCGAACATTATCAGAGTGGTGGTAGGAGGTTCTGTTGTTGTTGTATCAGATGAAACAATCTTAGATGTTAATGGTTTTTCAGACATATCGAGTCTATCCAAAAGATTTCCTAGTGATTCTATAGGAAATTGCAATGAAGGGTGACTAACTTCTGTAGTATAAGGTTGTAGGTGGATTCCAGTTCCAAAATGCAATGGAGTACTCAATGGAAGATCCTCCACAATCTCTTCTATAGCAATCAGTCCAGGTGGAAGAGGTAGACCGTCAGGTCCGGAAAATATTTCCGGCGCCGAAGGAGGTATAGACTTTACAACGACAGATGCTAGAGGGGCGACACCTTCCAAATCAGCCCTAGATGGAGCTGGTTAAGGAATAGAAGTGTTTACCATTACACTAGGATCAGTGCTAGTGTCCTCTTGTAACTGCGGAACTCCTTCTGTAGAGGCAGGGATACCAGAAATAGTTGGAGTAACCGGAGTCTCTGAGGATGGTGAAACACAGGTTTCAAATAAACCAGGAGACTTTGACCCAGTTAAATGAGATCGCTTGGCCCAGAATGGTTTCGTTTCCAAAGTCAAGGACAGTTGACTCATTAGTCTCCACGAATGATAGGGTTTTGATTTAATTTCTTCCATGATTGCAGATTACTTGATCAACTCAAAAAAAGGGGAAAATGTTATTCCAATTAAAATAAACTTTACAATGCTTTGACACAACTTGCTTTTTCAATTTTTAAGAGTCGAGAAAAAGCTAACGATGACTCTAGTCGCCTTCGATTTTTAATGAGCCTGAAGTGACAAGTGCTCAGATGGACCTTTTCTTTTAAGGAGTCTGAAAAGGAACGAAAATTACTACTCTAGAAATCTAGATAGAGGGATTACCAAACCAATCACAAAACTACAGAATACTTTTATGTATGGTAGTCAATCTTCCCGAATGTTGTGTTCAGTGCATTGCGATCAATAGGGTAGCAGACATGGCTTCCTAAGGATAAAGGATATAGCCTATTGTGGTCTCCCAATATATACTTGATGGTACGTGAGAGCACAAGTCTGTACTGGCACTTGTCATATCAAAGAGGAGGAATCACCCAAACTACAATGAAAACGATAATTACTAGGCTTTACAATGCTGGAATATGTCTCTAGCCTAGACTTCTAGATGTTGTGCGTTAGGTTCCAAAGCGTTTTTATGTTCATTGAAGTTTATTTTACAGTTGATCTTTCTTAAGAAGTTTACCTTTAAGGTTCACCGTGTGATGTAGATATACAATTCGTAAATATGCAATCTAAGATGATAAACAGTCGTTTACTTTCTTTTTTCAATGAAAATCCTAGCTACTAAGGAAGGAGAAGTAAAATTCTTTCAACATAGAGCAGAGAGCACACAGTAAGATGCATTGTCCTAAATCAATTTCCACATGCATTCTAAATGCAAATGCACATGCATGTATTTGTTTTCTCAGTTTCCTTAATGTGAGAATAACAAAAAAGAAAATTAAGTACAGATTTGAACTATCTTTTCTCAAAGCGATACTTTGGCAATTTCTTGTTCAAAAACGAAAGGAAGAGTAAGACGACACTTTCAATTTCGACTTGAAAAATACTTTTGACACTTTAAGTAATTGATGATTCAAATCAAATAAAATAGCAAAAGTGTAATCAACTATCTAAAAGAGGAATATTTTATGACACTCTTTTCTTTGACTGAAAAATGACACTCGCGACACTTTCAAATCCAAAGACGACAGTTCGATTAAGCTATTTTTTGCAAAGGAGAACTGTAAATGATGAAAAATACATAAAAACATTCACAATTCTTTATCAATGGAGGCTAAATAATGCAAAGGAAGAGAGTTTCAACAGTGATATACTGATCATAGACAGCAAAACTACTAAATAAAGCTAGAGACAATGAAGAAAAAACCAAAATCTGGAGGCAAAAACAGTCTCACTCAATCATCGCACCTGTAACACAGGGAAATAGGGATGCATCTCACCTGCAACACATGGGAGGTGCGATGCATCTAGGTTGCCAATGAGAGACAGTGCATTGGTCTAGGGATGAGACTGAGCTTGGTTTTCACTCACAGTATGTAGCTAAGTTCAGGGGTTTAGGCTGAGCTAATGATAGGCAGTAAACACAAGGTATAGGGCCTGATCTAATGAGGTTATTTGAGCTACCACCAGGGCACTTAGGATGTTTGCAAGTTAGATGCTTAGTTCATAAACTAACCCACAGATTGACTAAAGCAGCATTGATCTACTTTGCAGTTGCATAGCAAAAGTAGTTCGAAGGCTAGTTGGCTTAACTTTAGGCTTCATATGTAGTTTATAAAGCAAACAACATTAACTAACAATCAAACTAATCACTTCCTAGTAGAGTCACCATTTTGTTATCATGAAAACTAGTGTCCATTCAGAGCTGCTAGTCCCACTAAGATGGGTAGCTATCTTAGAAACAAACAAACCAAAGTCACTTGTGTTTTCCTTTATGATAGATAGATGAGAAATAAGTAGAGAGTACCAACCTCAGTCTTTTGCTTGGCTCCTAACTTGTTTCTTATCTCCCTTGATAGAGCTTTCGCCACTCCTTTCTCACTTGTCTCGCTTCAAAGAACACCTGTGGAGTCAAAGTAGCATAATAGCATCAAAGCATAGAGATCTATAACCATAAACAATATAGGATCAAATGTATATTAACCATACAAATGCATACACAAATACAAGATTCAAAGATATACAAGCATATAGAGGAAAACTCAAATAACTTTATTGATAGAAGTAGTAGAAGAGAGGATTACAACCTAGCGGTTTGACCCAGTGCCATCCTCCCAGCATGAAAGTCCTCTTCACCTCATGAAAATCCAGATCACCCAACACTACAATGTTTCACAAAGAAATCAACAACACTTCCTTACAAAATACAAAATTCGAGCCTCTGGATCTCTAGGATGAGGGATCCATATATAGATATTTGCAGGTGGGTGAGTCAGATTTTGGGATTTTAATTAGTGTCATTTCTCTGATAGTTATTTGTTCCACTTGGAGAGTTCATGATCTCTTACTCATCCCTGGGCGAATTCAGAGAGGCAAGTGTCAAATGAGTAGTTTCTAGAAGATTCTCTGGGTTTCCACCTAGAAAACTGCCCCTACCATTTGTCTACTCTGGCTCATCACACCCTATAGAAGGGCTTTTCAGTATGCGTCGCACCCTTTACATGTGACAAGTGAGATGCATTGCACCCTCAGCATGGAGCAGTCTATATGGTCCAGTTTTGACTAGTTCTGAGCAGTTTTTCAGGGAGAACTTCTAGGAAATGATGCAATCAGTTGACCTTGTCTCTTTAGGGTATGAAACAAAACTTTTAGGGTCTTAGAAGCCCTTGGTTTATGGACATATGTGATTGGGGTTGCAGTGCCCAAATATGTCTATAACATGCAGTGGGTAATCTCATAAGTTGTTGATGCATCGTGTCTACAATAAACTGGGCATAGTGATAGATTATTGTTGGAGGTTTACCTGGGTTAAAGAGAGACATGAAAGCAAGGACTGTTTCATCCACTTGTTCATCAGTGGTACAGCCTAGGATAGAAGAAATCATGGTGATGATATGTTGACTGCTTTCAGAGGAGATTGCAGAGATGTATCGTGGGATATCAGTGGGCATATCTGCTTCTTCCAAAATGAAAGTTTGAAGAATTTCAGTGAGTCTGGTAAGGCCCAAGGTGTAGTATTTTTCCAATAAGTCTCCAAAAATTAGTGGGGTTAGGTTCTGTCCTGGTTGTAGGTACAACATCTAGTTGATGGACTCATCATTGATTTTGGAAAGGATTCCCTCATGAGGAGACATAATAGCCCTGGTGCTGGAATGTATTGAATTCTACATTGGTGAATGATCTCAGGAAAAAAATGGACTTGTGGGAAAACATACTAGGGTAAGTTAGATTCCCACAATCTAATTTCATCAGCATGGTTAAGGTGGGCATCTCTCACAAGGTAATATATTTTAATCATTAGGTTGTTGGTAACCGTGTGTTTTATCTGGAAATCTCTGCCAGCTAGGGGAAGGTAGTGTAGGTTCAGATAAGGTGTGAACACAGGCTTGACATTCAATGCAGTAGGGGCAACCATAATTCGGTTCTTATGGGTTCGAATTAGACTTACTCAAGGTTGAATTGGGGTTTTCAGAGGTATTTTGGCAGTTTCGAGGTTTGAGTATTCAACAAGGTGAAGTATGGAGTCTATTGGAGTAATTTCAATTAAGTTTTAAGTTTAACAAAATACTCAATGACTGGTCTAACTCGAAATTGATAGGGCACTTGGTGAATTCAGGTTTAAATACCTGAAACTGAGGCAAATTGACTCTGAGTAGGGTAACTGGTAGATGCAATTGGTCAAAGGGTGTTTATGGAGGCTACACAATTGACTGGGTGGTTTGTGGCACTCTCTGGAGCAAAATTTGCATGTGGGTTAACAACTTCAATGTTTTTCAGGTGTCGTGCATGTGTATAGAAGCTTGCAGGTGAAACTTCAGCGAAAAAGAGATTTTTGGGGATTTTTGGCTTTTATATGGAAAAAATGTTTTTTGGTAGGTACGAGTCAATAGTGACTGATTTTTCACGTAGCGGGGAGGCAGTAAGCGGTTAATTTCACACCGCTTATGGGCGTCGGGTGGTATTTGGGAGGGGCCGCCCTATTCCACTCAGCGACTAACATGTCGCTAGGGAAGTCTCGTGGAAAACAACGTTTTCAGGTGTGTATCATCCGACGGATGATCCCGCCCGAAATGGTTTCTAGCGCGTTGGATCTAGGCCTTCAGATTAGATGGTGGTCGGGACACGATTGCATGCGGAGGTTAATGGGGGGCCCAGCGAGCACTTTAAATGTGGCAGTATCAAGATTAATGGTGGATAATGTGGGGTTAGGCCATCGGGGTTGTTAGCAGAGGGCTTAATTAGGGTTTTGCCTAGCTTAATCACAGATCGATTAGTTAGTGGGTTTTTGTCGGGTTTGATGTATCTTATAGTTTGTATTTTTTTTTTGCTTAACCAAGAGTCGTACCTTTTATTGATTATAAACAAAGACACAAGTTACATATAATACAACTATCCCAAGAGACCTGAGGGACATAAAATAAAACCTCTACTCAGGGCTTGGAAACCAAGCCAAGAGCTGGAAAACGGTCCAAGGGCCCACAAATTTAACCGCGAGACTTTCACAAAACCCACTAATGCCTAAACCCCCCGAACTATTTACAAAAATCTGTCTGATGAGACACATATTGGGACCAAAGAAGGCATATTCTTTGATTCCCCAAATGGACCCGATAAAAAAAAGAAGCAATACAAAACAGATTTCGGGTCTGAATGGTGGAGTACACATTGCTCATATAATTCGCCCCAAATCCACCAATGCCGACCTCACTGCTCAACATGCTCGGACGATAATAGTGAATATTCCAAAATTTATGTAATCCAAAATTGCAACTCACATCCAGAAGCCCGCGAGATCTTCCGCCCATCAGACCCCCGAAGAGTCCCTTTGATCTGAGCCGTTCACTCTGATGCCTAAACCAATGGTCCAAGAAGATATCACACAGTAAAGATGACCAAGATTTAACGAGCCACCCCACCAAGCTACATGAAAAATCATGATTGTTGATCCACACAGAGAGATTCAATGGTAGAAAATCAAATCAGACTGCACAAGTTAACCAGGCATTAGTATGTGATGGAGGGCAGTTTTCCAAACCCTCACTCTGCCACATGTAGGAGAATGGATGGGATCGCTTCAAATTCACTAAAATCGTTTCCCACTTAAGAGCGGTGTGATGATCCAAATACTGCCAAGGGAGCGGTTTTCCTCTTTGAGACTCAAAAATGCAAAGATTCTAGCAGCTGATATGACAGATATTCTTTCTGCATCTGCTCGATTGTATGGTCTAAGCCTACATCCTAGAGAAGAAGAGAGGCACACCATTAATTAAGGAACCATGGTAGTTGTTGTGCTTCCCCTGATGAACAGTGAAGACCATCTTGCTGATTCTGGGTAACTAGCGACCATCCGAGTTCAGCCACCCACCAAAGACCTGTTTGCTAGAAATTAATGACACATACGAAGGCTAAAAGGTTAAAAGCTTGCCTCCATGGCTTTGTGTCTGAACACTCTCCTATCTTCTTCCTCTTTCTCACAGCAAAGAGTTCTCAGCATGCTTTGTCGTAACTCCTGCCACTCCATCGAAACCTTGACCTCTATACTACTGACCCCCTAATTGGCAAGAAGATCTACTAGCTTGTTGGCTTTTCTACGAACATGATGGAAGCTGACAATCCGCAGGTTTTGTAGGTGATCCTAAATTATTTGGAAAACCCTGATTATTTTCTAGTGTTTGGAGACTTTCCCCGACGCTGTTCCACTATTTATTCTTTTCATTGAGTTAATTACTAGTTCAGAGTCCGCTTGTATTATCACATTGCAACAATTATCCTGACTTAGAACATCCAAGAATTGCTCCAAAGCCATTAGCTCTGCCATGTTATTGGTGGCTATTCCTAGGTGACAATGGAAGATGAAGATAATACTTCCCTTGGCATTCCTAAGGACTCCACCATACCCAACGATTCCCGAGTTTCCTTTTGACACTCCATCAATGTTGAATTTTAGATATCCTTCTCGGGGAGGATGCCAGAAATCCTTCTCCGAGTCCCTTACTGTAACCTTCCTATTAAGACCTTGACGAGCAAGACCCTGTAGCCCCAGTTGTCTGAGAATTTTCCCATCCACATTTGAGGGAGGATTAATAGGGTGGTATTGAATAGTGGTACCCACTATCTGCTTAAGTTGTTTCAGGATTGTCTCAAATAGGCGATATGGGGGATTTCCCCCCCCCCCCCTTGAATGTTCTTTTGTTCCTCTCCTTCCAAACATTCCATGTAATGAAGCTTGGTATAAGGGCCCAGTCTGAGTTGAGAATTTCATATTCCGAAAAATTTCCCCTACAAATATTAAGGGTATTGATGATTCTCCCTCTGTCCTTGTCAGATTGTTGAAAGATTTTGGCAAATATTTCCCATAACCAAGAGGTGAAAATGCAACTATTGAGAAGATGCTCCATTGTTTCTTCTTGCTCGCCACAAAATAGGCATCTAGAACGCCCCAGCACACCCCTCTTCCTTATGCTGTCCCAAATCAGGATTTTCCTTTGGTAAACCAACCACATGAAAATTTTGATTTTCATCCACCCTTGGTGCCTCCAAATTTTCTGCCAAAGTTTGTTCAACACCTGGGGATCCAGATCAAGGAGAATGATTTTTGCTTCTTTAAGATTAAAGGTACCCTCTTTATTATTGCCCCATCTTAGTTGGTCTTTTCCCTCTGAAACTAAGATCATCCTTTTTTCCAACATTTTCCTTAGCTCCTCTACTTTTTCTTTCAAGGGGTTGTCATTTTTGCAATCAATGTTTTTCCAGATTCTCCATTTCTCCATCTACTGAGTATTATCCTAGAAGTCCTTTACTTTAATTAATCATTGTGAATCTGTCTCATGTTTAAGATCGATGAAGTCCTCTTTTAATAGTATAGGTTCTTGTTGCCACTTATCCTCCCAAAAAAGAGCTAGATTCCCTTCTCTGATTTCCCAGAAACTATTTTCTTGAACTAATCTTCTATTTTCCCAGGCTTTGTTCCAGATATATGAGCCCTTAATATTACCTGACATTCTTATGAGATCACCAATTTGCCAGGATCTTGCATATTTTTCTTTCCATATATTTGCCCATTGGGTTTCTGGATCCTGAACCCAATGCCACCAAAGTTTGGGCCCTAAGACCTTGGTTAGTATTTCTTGATCATCCAAGCCAAGCCCTCCATGGTTTTTGTGTCTGCAAATTTTTCCCAAGAATCTAAGGCCCATTTCTTCTTTATCTCCTCCTTACCCCAGAGGAAATTTTTTTGTATGTTTCTGAATTGCTGAAGAACTCCTTTTGGAGCTGGGAGGGTAGATAACATAAAAATAGGGATGGATTGCAAAACATCTTTTGTGAGAACCAATCTGCTTGCAAGATTTAAAGATCTGAAGGTCCATTTACTAACTTTATCCTGCAACTTATTATTCAATGGTTCCCAAATGCTTTTGAGCATTGGTTTAGCAGTTAGAGGGACGCCAAGTATTTTGAGGGAAGGGAATCCCTTTGAAAGCCAAGAATTCTGGAAATATTCCTTTGTATCACAATATTGGTATTAAACAAAAAGTTTTTTGATTTGGAGAGATTAACTTCCATACCTGTGGCCTTGGCAAAGACGTTTAGGATTTGTTTATATGCTATAGATTCTTTGACTGTGGGGACTCCTTGCAACATAGTATCGTCTACAAATTGTTGATTTTTTATAGCCTAACCATTCTCAGTTAGAAGAAGGTTAGTAATCTTACTTATTACTTTACATGCTTGATGGATCTACCAAGTCCTTCCATCATGAGAATGAAAAGAAATGGGGAGAGTGGGTCTCCCTGTCTGAGGCCTCTAGAAGGACAAAAAATCTTAGAGGGAGAGCCATTCACCAAAATGGAGAAGCCGGAGGAAGTGACTAAGGTCATCATCCACCTGACCCAATTATGATCAAAACCAAAAGCAATAAGTACCCTCTTCATATAGGTCCAGTTTACCTTATCATAAGCTTTGGCTATATCTAATTGCATGATCTTTCCAGCCTGCCTTTTACTACTTAACGAGTGAACCACCTCTTGGGCTTGAATGATGTTGTCTAAAATTTGTCTGTCTTCCACATAACCAGATTGCTCCCTTGACACTAGGGTAGGAACCAGAGGTTTAAGTCTATTAGCCACTACTTTGGATATTATCTTGTAAACCACATTGCATAGAGCTATGGGTCTAAACTTATTCGGGTTTGAGAAATGTTGTGCTGAGGGATAAGGGAGATAAAGGAGGTATTGAGCACTTTCAAAATAGTTTTGTTCAACCTGGAATCCTCCACTACATTCAAAATATCCTGCTTTACAATATTCCAGCATGCTTTAAAAAAATCCACATTAAAACCATCCAGGCCTGGTGCTTTTCCATTCTGCATTTCCTTAAGGACATCATCTACCTCCTTCTCAGAAATTGGCCTATTTAGATTGAAATTGTCCTCTCTGGAAACCATCTTTGGTATGTTTTTAGTTATCTCACTGATGGATCGTTCTCTATTTTCATTTCTTTCCTGAGTAATACTTTGGAAATGTTGAACTAACACATATTCAATATTCTCATGGGAGGTGAGAAGATTCCCTTCTACATCCTTAATTGAAGATATTCTGTTGTGCGTTATATTCACCATGGTGGACCTGTGAAAAATTTTTGTGTTACGTTCCCCTTCTTTTAGCCATTGAACCCTAGGCTTTTGTCTCCAAAAAATTTCCTCTTGTTTACACAGATTATCCCATTCTTGATGATATTTATCCACTTGGTTACTTTTGACTCTATCAAATCCATCCTTGATCAGAGCTTGGTTGAGAACCTTCATTTTGTTTTCAACATATTTTTTTCTTCAGAAAAATATTCCCAAAATTATTTCTGTTCCAATCCTTTAGTCTGAGTTTGATATGCTTTAATCTTTTATGAAGAAGAAGCATTCTTGCACCCTAAATCTGTAAATCTTCTGACCACCATTCTTTAATATTGTTGAAGAAATCTGGATGGGAGAGCCAAATATTTTCAAATCTGAAAGATCTATTTCTGAGAATGCCCATACCTTTGATCTCCAGTTGAATCAGCCAGTGATCAGAGCCTCCAAAGGGGAGAAATTCCGTTATAATTTCCTTATTTGTTAGCATCAGATCCTCAGATATCATGAATCTGTCTAACTTTGAGGCTACCTAAGACTCTCCTCCTCTCTTATTATTCCAAGTAAAGAGGCTTGTATTTGTTTAAGTATCTACAAGGTTCATATTTTCTATAAAGGTTAGAAACTCTAAAGATTCTTTACCTAGAATTCTGATTCCTCCTTTTTTCTCCGAAAGAGATTTGATCATGTTGAAATCCCCTCCCATGATCCAAGGTATGCCTGCGTGTCTATCCCTGAGATCCACTAGTGAGTCTAGAAACTTGAGCTCATCATCTATTCTTTGAGGGCCATAAAAGTTTGTGACCAAATAGTTATACCTGTCTCCTACAGGTTGAATAACCACTGATAGAAAGTTCCTGGTAGCTTCAGTGTCTATTATGTTGATTTTTAGAGGGTTCCAAAGAGTGAGAATTCCCCCCCGTTGAATCCTCTTCTTTTACCTCTAGAAACTCAAATCTACTGGGCCATCTACTATGGATTTGTCTTAATTTTTGAATGGAACATTTCGTTTCTTGGATAAAGATAATATCTGACATTTCATGTTTCATCCTATTACTAAGAATTCTCTGCTTTCTCTTACTCCCTAGACCTCTAATATTCCAAGATATAAACTTCATGATTAAATATTTGTAAAGGAGTAGTTGGCTAGAACTTTCATCTTACCTAAGTCTGTCATTAGCTTGCCACATTCCATCAAGAGTTCATTCTACTTTTTCCTACCTCTTATCTTACTTGGGTTTCTTGTTGCTAGTCCCGGAGTTGTTATCATCGTCTTCACCCCTCTGTTATCTTGCTAATCTATATATTTTCCTTTCTCCGTCTCATTAGCCTGTGTTTTCCATAAAAACAATGGTTGTATTCTATTGAGATCTCCTTGAGGTATCGAATCCACTCCTCCCATGGCTCCCTAAATCAAGAACCCTTCCAGATCTAGGTTTTCTTTATCAACGACCTCCTGTAGCTCATGGTCCTCCAAGACCATTTTACTCTGGGTCATCTCCTGATTCATCTCAAGTTCTGTATCACTCATCATGGTTTCTTTTTTATAATTAGTTTCCTGAGTTTGGTTACATTCTACTTCTTTTTCCTTTTCCCTAGCATTTCCTTCCATTTCTTGATCTTCCTTTGTGATCTCTTCATTTTCCTTAAGAACTTGGAACTTGTTTTGACTAGCCTTTAGCCCTTCACCTTGATGTTGCTTTGGTCCTCTCTTGCTGCCTTTTCCTCGATTTACCATTTTCTGGTAGCTATCCATTCCCTTCGCTGTGTTAGCCTTGTTGTTATTTACCACTTTACCAAGTGGTCAGTCTCTAAATAGATGCCCATGTTCATGACATCTACGACATCTGAATGGAATATGATCATAGTCTACTATTTCCACCCATTCTTCATAAAAAACTTCTAGGATCATTTCATTTGGTAGAGCTCTTGATAAATCCATTTACACACATATCCTAGTGAAGGAAGTGTATTTCCCTCTTCTTGTGGCTTCAGAAGCTCTGACAAAACGACCTAATTTATTGCCTATGGATGTTAACAATTCATTTTGCCAGTAAGCAAGAGGTAAAGAATAAAGTCTTACCCAGACTGGTACTGAAGTAAAAGTCTCATGTTCTGGGACAAAATTCATCATCCATAGCCTCATGTAGAGACCATATGCTGCATAGAAGTAGGGACCTCCTTCAAATACTTTGTCCTTGTCTTCAATATTCATGAACACCACAGTGAAGAATCCCTTTGACCCAAGATGAAGCTCAATTCTCCCTTTAGGTTTCCACTGATATTTGATCCATGTCTGTAATGCTTTTTCAGTGGGCCATAGTCCCATGAACTTACAAATAATAGCATAAGTTCACATGTGGTCCTTGTGTGCCTGTAGAGAAGGTTCATTTAAAATAACTCTCGGTGTGAACTTAGATTTGGGTTTGCAGGGTCTCTTTTGTTTCTTGTCTTTAGTTCCCTATTTTTTGTCTTCTACTTCCTTATCCTTTGTGCCATTGATTTCCTTATTGTTGGCCTCTATTATTCCCTCTTCTATATTTTTTTCCCCTTCCTCTGAAGTACCTCTAGCATTTTCTAGAGGTTTCTTACCTCTACTTGCAACAACCTCCTTGAAAGAGTGAGTGGCTCTCCCTCCTCTGCGACCCTCCATAGGGAACATTGTCTACAACTCGTTGAAACCCTAGAAGTTCGCCTTAGCAGTTCTGCCCATCCTTTCCTTAAAGAATCACTTATTTCATTCCTACTAACCTCAATATCTGCACACTTAAAAACAATGTTAAATTTATATAAAAGATCATAAAAAGAACCCTAGTTTATATTGAAACTAGGGTATGAGGATAAATTTATATAGGAAATTAATATATATGGGAAAGGGTTATTAATGGGAATTAATATATAATAGTTAGAAGTTAATATGAAAAACATTAGAAATGAATAGCGCTAAGCATAATGTATTTTCTGTGATTTATTTGTTTTTCACATATATGCATTATAACTTAGGCTAAAGCGTTTTTGTGGGTTTTTTTATATGAAAGGGGAATTTACATGGGGGTGATTACTTTCCCTAGGCAAATAATGTTTTAACCTTAGGAAAAGGGGTTTTATTAGGGAAATGAATGAATGAAGGGGGGATGAAGTTTTATGAGGGGAATTTGGTACTTGTTATCCATAAGTCATTGAGTCAAGGGTCCAATCCCTCTAGAAGTCAGAGAAATTCTCTGAGCCCCTTTGACTTAGAGTTTTTTAGTACTTAAAACTTTATTATGGGAAATTAAATAAGTAAATAAGTAAAACAAATTGGGGAAGTTAATCAATTGACCTTGAAATCCATATTCATGCTTGATTGACCATTTACATTTGAAATCTTTGATGAGATATGATAAATGTGCTTTTTTCCCTATCATCATATTTCTGCAACCTTTCTTCTACTTACGCATCTACTTGTACTACCATTTTTTCTTCACTTTATTAGGGTGCATTTATACCAGAAAACCCTTATCAAAACATTTTCTTTTCTTTTCACAAAGAAAACTATCTAATTCTATCACTATATCATCCAAGGGCTTAGATTAAACTGATGAGCTCCTTTTATTTTACTCTACCTAATCTAATGATCTGCCAAGATTAAACAATTTGGTCAGATTTTATTCTCTAACTATCAACATGAAATTTAAAGCATGGAATAATCAAGATTAAATAGTTTGATTACCTTGGATTGTGGCATGAATCACAAGCTGCACACAATCATTATTTTGCATAAAGTAAATAGTAGTGGCATTTAGACTTGTACACTTTCATGGTCTCTTTTTGTTTTTTGGGGTTCATATTTTTCACTTTTTTGGACCTTTTTCTTTATTCTTTTTGTCCTTTAATTTTTCTTTTAGGACATACCTTCTTTTCATTTTTTATTTTTCAATATGGAAAACATTTGCAGAAATCAAAGGTATGTACATATTACAAGGCTTAAACTTAGCCATTCAAAATTATGACTTGTATTGGTAGAGGAACATAACAAACAGGTGGCCAACATTTAAGATGAAATTTATGGGTCAGATCCATGAAAATCTACCACCAATCTGGCATTAATGAACTGAATGTGGGGGGAACAACCCGATTTGAATGCAAAATTCCATATAAATTATAGGTGGCTACCCAGTGAAAATCACTTGGCATTTTTAGAATTGAGTTGTTGATCTCTCAGACACACATGAACTGAGAATTCTTCAGAGCTCTGATAGAGAGTTTGGTGTTTGAGCAATTACCAGAGATGACACGAGAATTGTTGAATAGCATAATGTTCACACATGCAGAAGTTATGGATTCCTAAAAAATGACAGCCGAGGGGGTTGAACTGGAGGTTGTTGGGGAGGCAAAGGGAGTTGCCCCAGTGGTTACAGAAGTATTAGCTAAAGCTCCCAAATCACCACAGACACCTAGATCGAAGCTGACCCCAACCAAGGAGAGTGTGAAGGATAAAAATGGCAAGAATCCCGTAATACCAGTGCATGCATCACCAAGAAGAAACCCACCAAAGGACAAGCCCACCGCACAGGAAAAGGGCAAAGCTATCAATCTGGAGCTGAAGAAGAAAGAAATCAAAGATATCCCAATGGACGATGAGGACATGGGGATAGACATGGATGAAGTTTAGGTCTAGGGTGCTGAACCTATCACTCAGTTTCTTGAGTACGTCCCTTCGGGCAAGGGCAAGACCAAGGTGCCGAAGGACATTGACGAGAGAAAGGTCCCCTTGCAAATCCCTCTACTGCTAGTTGAGATTGTCTTTAAAGGACCATGCTAGGGGGAGGTTCCTCTGTTAAAACTCGAAGATTTGGACTTAGTTGACCATGAGAAGTTCTCACACTTGGCAATCAAGCAGTTGATGTGCCACATCATTAACAAAACCACCAGGATGACCGCATTGGAACCACGGAGGTGGCTCAGAGGAGTAGATAAGGCAGGTCTGCTAAACATGCTATGGGTGCCACACTACAACCAAACCCTGAGTACAATATTGGTCATCAAGCAGTTACTATGCTTGGTGCATGATGGGTGTTGGTGGATGGAGGAGCTAATACCTATCACCAACAGATTGCTCCATAGGATCACGTGATTGCCCTACATAGGAGAAAATATGGCCATGATGGTTAGTGGAAAAGGTGGCGTGCAGGCGCTCGCGAAGGCCATGAAGGAAAATTTTGAGCTTGTGAAGAAACCACGCGGCTATGCCATCTCAAGAATCATTGACCCTATAGTCAAGGCAGCCATGTATATTTTGGTAGGAAAGGTGATGAGGAAGTGTCATGTTGATGAGATGTCGACACCTATCATCGCGTTAGCAGGCCAATGCACCGAAGGAGTCCAATTCAATTGGGCATACTACCTCTGTGGTGAGTTCCTTGTGAACTGCCACGAGGCACAGGAGCTCAACAAGACTTTCCACTATGTGTGGCTCTTGATATCTATTGTGTTGGTAGCATGGGAGTTGCCAAAAGACATTTAATTCCCCTCGGTCGCACCAGACCTACAAGAGGTAGCGAAGTACGCTTCGCTGTGGGCGACCAAGGATTCCTAGTGCCTCAAGGACAACAAGATATTTTGGATCTTGATGGAGATGAACATCAGCATGTCTACCAATCGCAAACTATGGTTGTCACCTACTATGTTTACCAACCTACAGGGGTACGCGGATGTCAAGGTAGATTTTCACCATGTGTCGATCAGGCGGTGGAAGTACCCCATGCAGACATGGTATGACTTGCCTTACTTGACAACAGATGACGCAATTGATGCAGTGCATGATCATTGGCTGACAAAGTGGTGCACTACATTAGACTTAACAGGGGGGCTAGCAAGTCCACAACCAACGCAAGAAGGAGAAGGCTAAGCTCAAGATGGCGCAGCTGGCTGAGAAGAGGAAGAAGGAGGTTGCTGACAAGGCCCAAGTGAAGCATGATGCCTCCCAACAAATAGGTGGAACAGAATGAGGCTCTAAAAAACGTGCGAGGTTGCCTTCACCCAAGACAGAGGAAGAGACAGGCGAGCAAACCGAGTAGCACATCGCGGACCCATAGGCGACGTGTGCACACATCAAGTGTCCAAAGGAACAAGATAAAGGAGGGCTGAGGAAGAAATCCAAGGCCACTAAGACATCATTGGACTCAATCACCCTCACAGAGGGGATTTGCATGACATTGGAGACATGGTGCGGGATGTCACCGTGGAGGTCGTACAACAGTTTGAGCAGCAACAACAACTAATATTGGGGGCCATCCAAACAGGTTTGCAGAAGTTGTGGACCCGCATGTCACAAGCTGGCACAATTTCCACCATCCTCGCTATTGGCACTTCAGAAGCTGACAAGATGTTGTGCACAAAGGTCTATAGCGCTGCCAGATGGAGCACTGACCATGAAGAATGAAGTTGACAAGCCCACTGTCAGTGCCCTCAAGGGAGTGGGGTTGAATCTGGCAACACTCCCTAGCGAGGCACTCCACCTATTGCAAGATGGAGTGATTGTTGAGCTAAGGGCCTGTGAACACTACGCTCTACAAGTGATCAATGAGTAGAGGATTAACAATGAGTAGATGGCCCTACAACGAGACTCTTCCATCACCGTTGTGACCGAGGTAACTAACCAGAAAAAGAATATAATTCAGGTCGTGAAGGAGGCATGCTGAATGGTCCTGGAGTTGGCCATTCCTAAGGAAGAGCCAGTCGAGGTGCATGTCCACAAGCCTTCTATAGGGGTGTGCGATGCTCACATAGAGATAGATATGGTTCAACTATAGTTGAACCTACAGATTCCCTAATTATAGTTGAAGGCCCATCCTTCAACTCTGCTAGAAGTAAAGGAGCAATGTGAAACCGCTGTCATAGAGGCAATAACGGTGGTTGACAGTGCAATAACCGACTGCACACAACTTTCTGAACAGTCGTTCGATGTCCTGAGAAGCTTGCAGGAGGACCCTAATGTACAACAGCTGGAGATAGAAGAGCGAGAACTGCAACAACATTATAATGAGGTAAAAGGCACAACACGAACCTTCGCACTCATGTAGAGACTAGCACAGCTACAGAAGGCCAAGCAGTTGAAAGAATAGGTAGATGCAGCGTAGCACAAAGAGGTTGTGCTGAGGGCGCACTTGAAGCCTTGGCTAGATGAAGCTTATGAGGTCATAGGCTCTATCGAAGGAAATCTTGTGAATCTACAAGAAACTCACCAAAAGATTCAGGCCGATAGTTCAGGAGTAGTGACCAAGTAGATGATTGAAGAAGTGAAGTAGGCGGCCGCACAGTGCACTACCGAGGTTACGGTCATACAAGTTGAGCTGGGAGGTCTTCACTATAAGATCTCCACACTTGCAGAGTGACTTGAGGGTGAGTCAAAATGTTTGCGTTGGGGGCCTGTTGGGAATGGGATTCCCCAAGGACAGTTTTGGGGCTAAAAGCCCATGTTTTGGGTTAATTTTGTAATAAAGTTGTAAAGTCTCCACATTTTGTGGTTGTGGAGCGTGAAGGTGTCATGAGTCATAAAGGGTTGTCCCCCCTTATTTTGTAAAGCGTAAAGTCAGCTGTAAAGATCCACCCATGGTTCGCAGACCATGGGATTGTATAAAAAGAGCTACGTAAGTAAGCTCTAAGTAGTTAGAAGTATTTTAGTGAAGAATGGAGTGAAGAGTCTTGATAGTGAAGTCTAAGTGTTTTAGGTCTTAGCATAGGTAGAGGCTCTACAGCTGAGTGTGAAAAGGCCTAAGGTAGAAGTCTGCAGTTGAGTGTGCGGACCCCTGTAGATGTGTGTGCAGGGCGGTTACAATCTGTAATAATCTGAAGATATCAATAAAGAGACATATTCTGCAGATTATGTGTCTTTATTTCCTGTTTATGCATCTAGTTATATTGTTTTTTGGGTTTAATTTACAATGTTCATGTGATGCACAAATGTACGTAATTATGTTGGTTAATTGAACACAAGTAAGGATATTTGTTTACGCGGTGCTAACTATGATTGTTTAGTAAGATAAGTAAAACACTTAATATAACTTGGGAATCTATACAATATGCTTTCATAGCAGTGTGAAGGTACCTGGGCCACAGGTTAAGGCTACGTGAAGGTCGATTGTGCACCTTTGCGAAGTTACTAAGGGTCGGAATAAAGAGCTAAACTGACAGAGCCCTAACACTTAGAGACCTATGCAGAAGTAGGAACAGAGGGTATAAACCGACATCACGACCATCTCAGGGTGTGGAAACTTGGTTCCAACATCCCCCCATACTGCTTCGAGTGAGACTTCAGGCCGCGCTCTGCGGGCTGATGTCGAAAGGGCTAGTAGTGTAGGGATTTGTTTTGATAACTAAACGCTAAACCTAGGTCAGGCCCCATGTAGCAAACAATGATTCTCTCTTTAGCGATATTTTTGCAAAGCCTGGAAAACAAGTAGCTACATCTAATGGAAATTAACATCCCTTCCCTACAAATGACACTATTTTTGGCTCTAATAGAACTTTGCAAGGAGTTGTTGAAGTGCTCAACTTTCTTAAAGAGTGCATTTTTTCCCGAGATTGGAATTATTCTATATACAAAGAAACCCATCACCAAATTAACTAAGAGCATGTTAGTGCTCTTTTACAAATGTTACGACCATAGATTTCAGTTGTTGATATAAGAATGGAGGGGGTCGGTGCTTCAAATGTGCCCTATGAAAACCACTTCCTTGAACATTTTAACAAATCATGAAATAACCTGTTACATGAACTTGTTATGTGGCGCATCTTCTGCAAAAAAATTGAAGAGCACCTAGTAAATGAAGTCCTAAAGGTAGAGGATGGGATGTGTTTTTATACTGATATGCTCTTATTCTTGAATCTAGCATTCTTATTGTAAGGAAATCTACATGGTCTAGTTTGGGTTATGACTCTTTGAGATTTAATATCTACAGAGGCTACATAGATTTTATTGTTGATAAAGTGAAAGCTACATATTCAGTCTACTTAAATATGAAAGAAGTTAGTGCAAGACTTCCATACCTATTTCATTTGGAAGTTATTCTCATGTCTTTTCATTTTTTTAATGTGGTTGAAAACATAAAAATGGAAGAGAATATTTTTCTAGAGAATGACACAGTGAATTGGCCAACTCCTGATGAACAATATTTTTGATTTTAACTTAAGTTCTAGATTTATTATTATATGTTAACATGTCTTCTTGCATATGCCTTGGAGTGTTCCTTATTCAATATAATATACATAAAATTGATAAGGCTTAATCTTAGTGATTTTTAGTGATTTTGAGTCCATGTTTAATAACTTGATTGAGATGTGTAATAAATGTCACATTAAGATTAAGTGACCTTTAAGGATAAACAAAATGTCGTTAATCTAAGGCTCTTAGGTCAAGTGGTAACACAACTATCTACTGAATGAAGTAAAAGGTATCCTAACTCCTATCTCAATTTGAGAAATGACATGGTTTAAATGATGGCTTAACGAGACCATCTTAATGCTGATACCATGAATAGGTCCATCATGCATATTTTCATTTGTTCTCATTTAGATTTTAATTATGTGTTATATATTTCCGATAGAAAAAAAACAATAATTTTCTAGATTGCTTGGATGCTACTCAATTGGATACTTGGGGATGAGTACACACTTATCGTTTCTATTTATTGCATGGGGTTTGACCATTATTAGGTTTATTTTAAGTCCCAGGATATATCATTAATTATCTGCATGATATTAACATTTCTATTGACTGCCATATCATGGTTGACAAAAAGTTTGCTTGCCTTGTATTTTAGGTGATTTTCTCTTTCTTTGATCAGTGATGGAATGCATATGGGCCTTATTTTCTTTTGTGGCTATCATAATCTTATTTGCTTCCTCCTTTCTATATGAATATCATTGTACCTACGAAGAAAAAGTTAGGTAGTTATATATTTGTCTTTTTGTTAAAGCATTTCATTCGTATTGGCAAGATTCTATATTACAACTTCTTGAAATGCTCATCATAGATGGAAGGGAAAGAGAGTTAGCAGTATTAGCTCTAAAGCCAATGCAAAATTGGGAGTGCTTTGCTATGAATTCTTCTGTTCTTGAATCAGAGGAATTAAAGAGGACCGTAGAATGTACTTCACAAGGTAATGACCTTTGTTTTGTCGAACATATTTAATTATTTGAAAATTTCCTATTTGGATGGTCTTTTCAATCAGATTTTTGGTCAGAGTCTGTTTTCTAGGAAACTATTTTTTTGTACCAAACCTACTTAGATAATATTTATATATTTTGTTTTATGTGATCATGGAAAAGACCATTGTGGATAAATGGAGGACAGGTAGTAGAGAATACCATTATTGTTTTAGCCAATGAAGGACTTCACTTGGATGGTGAACAACTAATAGATCGACAAGGGTCTACTTTCTGGATGAATGATAGTGATTTGATATGTCTTACACAACATTATGAAATAACCCATCTTGGGTGCATTTGTGGGTGTGGTTATATGTAGAGAATTGTTGTGTTCTCTTTAGGTCACTGAGGAAAGCTCAGATGAGAAAGTTTAGTCAAGGACAACTTTGATTACAAAGATTTTGAAAAAATTTGTTAGCCTTATAATGGCAACAACTTTTGTTGTATCATGGAAAAAATTACTGATAAATATTAGTGAATTGACTATATTTTTTCCTCGCTTGTTTAAGATGAGATTTGAAACTGTCAATCATGATCATGTGGATGTGGAGAATAATCTATATCATTAACCATCACCTATTTTGGAAACTTTCTTGTTGTTTGTTCATGATTTGGTTTTGGATGATACCATTTTTTAGAACATGTGCACATTTATTCTTGTTTATTTATTGGACATCTTGGATGGATGAATGTGGAGTTATTAGAGACAAAATATTTTTCAGAAGCTCCCTTTGGTTTACAAGATTGAGGTTATTATTAAGAGACAAAACTATAAAAAACTTCATCGGAAACAAACAAGTCAACGTGGTCATGAAGCAGATGGGATTGTAGACAAAAATTTTACTACATTGTCTTATAACCTTTGCTCCCAACATTTTTCTTTAATTAGTGAGCACAACAAGGAGAATCGACTAAGTGTTATATTTCTTGAGACAGGTTGGTGGCTAGAGGATCTAATAGTGATTGCAAGTTTTTTGCATGCACAAGGAGTACAAATATGACATAGGGGGGATAAGCTATGGAAACAACTAGGAAGAATGGGCTAGGAGTAGATGATGTAGAGTATCCAAGTAGTCGTAAAGATGATGCACTATTTTGGATATCCGTTTTTAGAGGTTGGTAGGAAAGTAACTATGTGTGATAGACATGAACAACCCTGCCCAACAAATGATAGTGTTTCTGACTCAATATACCTTTACAACAAGTTTTTAAAGTGCTTATATTTTTTAAATAGTGCATTTTTCTCTAGATCGATATTCTCTTATCTACAAAGAAGCCTATCACCAGCTTAATGAGGACCATGTTAGTTCTCTTTTACAAATGTTACAACAATATATTTCAGTTTCCAATGAAAGAATGAAGGGGGTTGGTTCTTCAGATGTACCTTATGAAAAACACTTCCTTGAACATTTTAACAAAGCATGCCTTAACCTGTTACATGTACTTGTTATGAGGCATGCCTTATGAAACAAACTTGAAGAACACCTAGTAAATGAAGTTCTAAAGCTAGATGATGGAAGGTTTGTTCATATTAATGATGCTCTTGTTCTTGTAGTTCACATTTTTATTATAAGGGAGCCACAAGTTCCAGTTTGGGTGATGAATATTTGAGATTTAAAATATGCAGAGGCTCCACAGGTTTTGTTATTGAGAAAGTGGAATCTACATATTCAATGTCCTTAAATGTGCAAGAATTATTTGCAATTCTTCCATCCCTATTTCATTTGGAATTTCTTCTCATGGATTTTAATTTTTCAAATGTGGTTGAAAAAGTCAAAATGGCAGAGAATATTATTTTTCCCTCAGCAATGTAAGTTGCCCTCCATTGGAACTCAACAAGCCTGCAATTATCCTGATGGTATTTTCTCATTTGAATATTGATGTTTATTCTCCGACATATGATTCTCCACTCCACCTTCCCATCCTAGTTGATGTTCAATATAATAAATAAGTTAATACACATCACATAAGGACACACCTTTTAACTGCACACAGAAACTGGTTGCTTGGAGTCATTGGTATATCATGTGGTATAGAGGTGTGATAAAAATGGAATTTGTGGATGTTGTTGTAAGGCCACTTCAGGAATTTACCAAAGATAGTGCATGCCTCATCAAAATATGTCACAATCCTGATCACAAAGGCATGCAAACCCTAACCAATTGGTAATTTGTTACAATTTGTTAGGTATTGTCGAGGAACGTTTAAGTAAAAGTTACTGCCATTTTGAAGGGACCTTGAATCGTCAACTAGTATACATCATATAGTTTCAAATTGAAAAAACTATGAGAACCAGTCATAAACCCTTAAAGAAGAGGAGTCTCTTTGATGAAGGAATTTAATAAATGGATATGGTCATCTAGTTTTTTAAAAAAAGAATATTGGGGGATACATGAGAGAAACCAAAATCTGGTATAAATACCCATGCTTAGGCATTTTCTTGTGGTGTGTTTAATAACACATATTAATTTTTATGCTATATAATATTTTAGTGAGTGAAGCAGATGCTTATTTTTTTAACTAACAAATTATAGAAAAAGAACCAGATAGAAAATAGACTCCTGAGTGAGCCCTTGCAGATGGATAGTAGATTGTTCATTACTAGAAGAGCCCTTACAAAAAGATAGTGTACCATGTATAACGAGAAGGAATCAACATGAAATCTACAAATGGGTCTCGCTCTTTGAGATGTGGGGATATCTCCTCTCTTGGAGTAGTTTTGGCTGGTGAGCTTCAATCTAGGATTGTCAATGATGCCAAAAATGGTTGAAGACTTGCAGAGCACTAGGATCCTGTGGAATCTTTGAGATTATAAAACCTCTAGAGCCCTTCTCGGAGCATTTATGAAATGCAATCGTGGGTTGGGATGTGACTGGAAATGATCGTGCATGGACTATGACCATGCACACTATTTTCTTAAGGTTGTTCACAAAATTCTTGGGATAAAAAGGAATTTTATGCGCATACTAACCAAGAATATCCATCCACAATATACTAAGTTGTAATAAACTACAGTTGAAAATGTTGTCCCCTTTACCATGGCTTTATTTTTCTTTTTTGTCTTATATTACATATTTTTCTTATCTCCACTGCATATGGAATTTATTTCTTGCTTATTCTTGACTGTTGAAAATCTTCATGATCTTTACTTCAGGCTATTCTAGGAGTTTTCTTGAGAGTGATGTCATGGATGAATCTCTGCTAAAACAATAACATTTTAAAAAGGTTCAAATTTCTCTTGAACTAGGGCTTATCATATAGGGTCCAATTGTTTGATTTCCTTGTCCTTGAGTAGTAAAAAAAACAAGGAAAATATATCTAGCATAAAATATTATTTGGTAGTCTTTTATATAAAGGCATCCATTTCATCACTGTGCTTTACTACTTAGCCAAAGGGTGAAAAGCGAGGTTTTGATCCTAATGAGTGAATGAGGTATTTATATCTATTTTGAACTTTCTAGAAAGAATTGTTTGATTTTCCCTCAAAGAAAATATTAGTGTTTGGTTTGCTGGTCTTATGCGGAAATCCAATGAATTTCTTTACTCCAACACCCCTGTGAGGTGTGGGGATTTATTTTATTGTTTTCATCTTTGTATGAAGCGTTGGATGGACCTACACCTCATTCTCTCTTAAAAATATTTTCGTTGGTAAGTTCTCTCTTTTGAATCCAAACCATGAATAAATTTGGTGTTACTCTCTTGGCTACATAAGGGGTGAAATTTGTTGAGAAACATTTATAGAACCAAATAAAGAATCTAAATTAGGTGTTGTGAGAGAGAAATTTGCAAGGAAACACAATAAATTAACAACATACTTTGTGCATATTGTGCTTCTTTTACTTTTTCTTGTGCCCCAATGCAAATTAACATCACCACCAAGGAAAATTGACAACACTATTTGTGGTGCACTTCTTGTGCTTCCAAAGCAATGTTGTTTCCTTGAGACAAAATGTTCTTATTACATCGCTCTTTTTGTCCCTTTTTATAATTGTTTATTACATGTGGGGTGCAAAGGAAGGCCATATAGTCCTCCCAAATCATGGATAGGGCTTATGTATGGGCACTTGTTGCACCATGCTTTTTGTGTCTTCTCCAATATTTTTTATTACATTGGGATGTAAGGGAAGGCCCTAATAGTCTTGCAACTCATGGATAGGGTTTATGGATAGATAAAAACATAGTTTCTTTTAATATATCATTGATATATCTTGTTTATTCCATGTTCTTGAGTTGGATCTCATTCTATCACTCATTTTAATTTATTTTTTCTCCATTTTGGGGTGGTGCCTTGACTAGCTATTGAGATTTGGACATTGGATTTGTGAGATCTTGTTGGGGAGGTTGTACGCTTTCATATTCACACTTAATTGCTAATGGTGAATTTAAGAGATGATCTATAGCTACATTCTATTGGTATTTGCTCCCTCGCTTTGTGCTTTGTTTTTCTATTTGTTCAATGTTGATATCTTTCTTCCCTTGCCAGAGGAGAGCTTCCATTGTTTCTTAAAAACATAATATGTGTCTACAAGTAGCTTACAAATCTATGCTTCCATAGCTTTTGCAGTGAATTTGGTGATTCGTACATGTTGTTTTTGAATACTTACGTAGTATAAAACATATAAATATATAATATATAAAAAGGGGTCTTGAGTTTTTTTTGGGAAGGAGGTCACTTCCATTTTTATCATGCATCCATGACTTCCATTTATCCAAATGCTACTATTTGCTACAACATTTAATAGTCACTTTATTGACACCCATCCTTTTACTAAATCACTAGTGATTTTCTTTCCATTAATGTCTTGCTACCTTTATTGATCTCACAAGCTACATGTGCTTACCTTTGATACTTCATGTATGCTAACGATATTTTTTCATTGATCTCACAAGTTGGACTTGCTTACCCTTGATACTTCATGCATTATAACAATATTTTTTCATTAATCTCCGAATTCTTTTATATCATCTTGAAATATGTGCTCTTTTAGATTACAAATGTAGCCTTAGAACCTAATTCAACCTTCTATCATGATTTTTGATACCTTTACTTTAGAGCTCAATTCCTGGGGAGTATCTTGGAAGCTTAACCTTCCTTGTTCCACCCTGGCAATATCATTTTCCTCATATACTTCACGTGCCTCAATGTATGTCCTTATAGCTTGATGGTGATGTTGTTGCATCACATGTGCTTGATATTCATAAAGTTCATCATTGTAAGTTGGATTGTGTGGGTGGTTCACTGTGGGTTGGCTTGTGTTAGGTTGCATGAAAATTGATAATTTTTTAATCATTTAAAGATGTACTTTTGGCTGAAATTTATTTTTTATTAGATTTTGTATAGTGTATATGGTCATCTTAGTTATTATTCAACTACATATTGCAAGTTTGACTTTACTGATGAATGGTTTGTATTACTTAAGAAAATAAGGTAAATTCCTTTTGCAATATTTTGAATTTGTACCATAGGTGATTTAGACAAAGTGAATGACATTTGAATTTGTACCATAGGTGATTTAGACAAAGTGAAGGACAAACAAGCCGAGAAGGAATATGTTTTCCTTTGTGATTTGATGAAGAAACAATTGGGAGATAAAGCAGCAAAAGTTCAAATATCAAAGTGCTTAAGCTTGTCCCCATGTGTGCTTGTTGCAAGAAAGTTTGGGTGGTTAGAAAACATGGAAACATAATTTGATTGCTTATAAAGTACAATGGAATATTAGCACAAATTTAAATACTTTCATTTATTGACATATTAAGTTTCTTTTGAAGATTTGGTTCAATATCATGCATATTTTTACTATTTTTTCACTAGTTTGATTTTGTTTTATTGTTATTTTCTTTAGGTTCATATTTTTTAAGGCTCTCATTATATACATGTAGTGGGTAAAAATAGTGAGATTTGTAAATTCTTGGTTGGAATTGTTGCTTTTATATAAGATTCATTTTCTTCTAGGCCTCATAGAAAATGCCAACATGTAATGCTAAATTGTTATTATGTAGACCTCTTGTTCCCTGGAACAACAATGAAAAAAAATCATGTGGTGGTTTAGCAACTGCTTTATTTAAAAAAGATGCCCCTTCAGAGTTCATATCAACTTCATAAGTACCAAAAGTGCAACCTCAAAATTGGACATAGGTTCAAATGGAGTCTAAACTCATGGAACCTCCACCTGTTAAACAAATGGAACAAGAATCTCAAGCACAAAACCAACAACAAGAGAGGTAGAAAAAGGATCATCTTCAAGGACAAAAATAATTGCTACAGTAGAACCACTAGGAATGACGAATGTGATCTATTTCTCCACTTCAACTAGAGGTACAACACTCAAATCTGATGCTAATATTGAATGATTCATGCAAGGGGACTCTTTCTGGCACTGTAATGCTGCGAGTGAAATTAGTTAGGTGTGTTTCCATTAGACGAATGTTTGTAAAAATTGTTTCTCATGGATATATGCATATGGACATATATGGACATTTTTACAACACTAGAGAAAAAACTATCGAAAGGAAAATATTTATCTTATGTTTTAAAATTTTATTTAGAATGGTGGAAATCATCATGTTGTTTGTGATTTTTGGTGATTTCAGATTTCCTTATATTTGAGATTTTTTATTAATACCCTTGCTTCCATCTAACATCATAATTCATTGCAACAACAATTTTGCAACAATATCAAGGAACCAACTGAGCATAACTTATAAAAGAAGCAAATATTCTTATTTGAAAAATTAAGGGAACATGGAATGTTTTTGAAAGTTTAGTTAAGGTTGTTGTGGTTACATTTTTCTCTTCATATGGGAAATTTACATGTTTTGGTCCTGAAAAGACTACTCAGACTTGACATCAAGGATCCAAGCGATTACAACAAAGCTCATCAAGTCACTTGTAGGAATTGAACCTGGGTGGGAAGGATTAAAATCATTCCTCCTACGTGAGATAAACCCAATTAATTCGTCGCGCTTACATTGTCTTAATATTTTCGAATTTAAAGGTATTTTGTGCCTCTTACTTGCATTGCCTATGAATGGTAAAAGTGTTTAAACTACACTTAGTCATATGCATGCAAGGTTTAACATCTTAACAATGTACAACATGAATGTATTATTTTCATTTCTCATTATATGTGATGTCTCTTATTGGTAGATTAACATTGTAACATGCTTGTGAATGTGCATTCAAAAGAGGACTTGTTATTCTATATGTGTTTATTCAACCTTTTTCTATTATGGAGATGTTTTCTGAGTGCTATTGTTCTTTTAATCTACAACAATGGGATCCACACATGCAAGACCTTGGCCTTTGTGAATATGGAGATCGTTGCAATCATTTTAATATGTCCAATGTTGATCTCAGATTTGAAAACAATGAATAGATATTTATTGGCTCTAAATATCATGTGTATCCTTGTTAAGGAATGTAGGAGTAGATTGTTCTTCCACAGAGATGAATGTTTCTTTTTTGATTCAAGTGGACCACACATTGAGAGTTCCCGTAAAATTGTTTACTTATAACCCACATATTGCTGTGATTGATAAACATTATTCTACCAGTATTAGTTATAGTGCGTGCCTATCTCGTATATGGTGTTAATTCTACATAAAAGGGACATTTTGTCATTTGTAAGCTATGGATCAGAAAAGGAAATAATAATATAATAATAATATAAATAAATAAATAATAATATAATAATATAAACATATAAAATAAAATGAATAATTAAATAAATAATGAAATAGATAAAATAATAATAAAAAATAAATAAATATATAGTAAATAATAATCAATATATAATATAAAATATAATATAAATAAATAATAAATAATAAAAATTTCTTTGTTTTCCAAATTTGTGTCAACCTTTTAACCTATTATAAATGTGATTAGTTGAAATATGATAATTAAAATTGTAGATGTTGTCTAAGGCTCCTTTAAATTTCAAAAATGATTTAGAGTTAAATACTTTTTTAAAAAGTTTTATAATTTATATCAATGTTCTTCCGTTACTTTTGTTTATTATATCAATATTCTAAAATTCTTTGTGATACTTTGATTAGTATGAATGATGATGCCCCTTAGTACAATAAGAATATGCCACATATGATAAATGAATATGAAAGAAGAAAATTAATTGTGTTACATTTCACCAGATACATTGGAAAGGGGTGTAAATCACATATTTTTAGAAGCAATTCCAAAATGCCATTTATTTCGCATCTCTGACATTTTTCATGGCTATGTGGAGATAACATACAAAAAGGATACTATCGAGAACAACTAGTTAAGGATGAATTTATTTTTATTTTTTGGACTCGCATAGGAGAGGCAAGGCCAATATGTAACCAACCAATCATTATGTTAGTAGGAGGTTTATTTCCTTTGGACCCTGATGATCATGGTATATTGGGGCATGTTACCCAACCACATGTATGGGTAACCATATGATACATTTTTTCTTCTATGATGCAATTTGTCAAATACCTTAGAAAGTTTTTTACGTCTTTTCAAGGTGTTGTTTTTTCCATGTCTTTAGTGTTAGGTTATCCTTGTGGTTTGGATAGTGTTCCAACCATAGTGTTGTTCCTTTAGGACAATTGTAGTTAGAACATTGTACAATATTGTTAAGTATAATATGCAATGCCATCCTCCAATGGTTTGTACAATAGTGCTGAGAGACTGCTAGTATTTGTGGAGGAGAGAGATATGGTGCTCTAGGGTACACTAGTGCTCTTTTTTGCATATACTCTCAGAGGTGCACAAATACAAAATCACTCTTCTTTTTACCTGGATAAGAAAATGATGACAAATTTGTATTTTGTAGTGGGAAGGATAACTATGTGTTGGAGCTAGACCTTGAGCCCTTCAATGCATCATTTCCTCGCCCAACATAGGCATATTCCATTTGTAATGGAGTTCAATTTTTGAACCGACATTTTTCTTCAAGACTATTTCATGATAAAGAAAGCATGTTGTCGTTGCCAGATTTCCTTAGAGAACAAAAATACCACAACCAGACCATTTTTCTTTCCTTGGTTAATATATTGAATCATTATGTTTAATAGTTCATTCATTATTCCTGTGCACAATAAATCTCTATACAATAGCAGAGAAGGATGATCTGGCTATTTTATAGACATATAATATGAATTAATTAAAAATTCATAGGGTTATTTCAATTCTCATATCTCAATTTCACTTATTTAGAGAAAACTAAATATTCAAATACAAACTCAACTCAAATCAAACTAAATTAGATAAGCCTAATTATGAAGATGTTTCTCTCTCCACTACCTTGCAATGTTATTTTTATGAATTATACTTGATTTCACTAATAATAGCATAGATTTATATATTACTTCTACCACCAAATTAACATCATGGTAAACATACAAATATCCCATTAAGTCTGACCTAAATATGATTCAAAGAATCTCACCTTTAGCTTAAGCATGTGGCACAGTAATTTCTGAGGTGTGAAATTTTATTAGAGGCATTGTTTGATTTTTTTTGTTTTGGTTAGAAAAATGTTTGCTCTTGGTTTTATGTGACCTTGAATTTATCATTTTTAGCATTTTGAGAAATGGGAAAGAATAATGTGTGACATTTATCTTTCAGAAATTAATGTTGAATGAAAGGATACCGAGTTTAACCAAGATACAATTTTCTTTGGTAAATGTAGAGAAACATTTTAAAATGATATCTAAGAATACACCATAAATAGATTTTTAACCCAAGTAATATATGGCTTTTTCTTTTGTAGATATGTTATTTTCATCTTTCTAAGACATCATGAAAAGAAAATTATTGTTATTTTAGGAATTGTTTAAGGACCTCATTGAGGTCCATTTTTTTGACGTCTTACTTGATTGATACCTTCTCATGATAGGAAGACTTTAAATATGAATTAAGATGTTCCTAAAACAAATCATATTCAAAACTTATAGATATAAAAAAAAGGAAGATAAAAACAAATGTTAATCCCTTATTTTGATTTTTACCTCACTCTAGTGTGGGCAGGTTGCAGGGAATAGGATAGGAAAAAGGATGGGGAGAAAATGTAGAGCATGTCTTGGATATGATTCATTTGTTTTTGGAGATCCTTCAGTTACATGGTCCATCAAATTTGGAAATATTTCTATTAGGGATTACTATGGTTTTTAATGTGGTGATTCTTTCATCTCATGGTTATTTTGGGCAAGCAAATGTTTTATGAATGCTAGACACAAGTGGACATGTAAACAAATTATTTATAATTGCAATATTATATGATATTCTCTCTTTATTGTTGGATTGTATTTTGAATGTTTCCTTTGATTTTGTTTTGTCTTTTAAGTATGAAATTGAAAGTACATTGTATCATGTCCATTTCAACAACATCCAAAGCTTGAAGATGAAAATAATATTACATGATATTGATTGAAATCATTTTAGTTGTTTTGTGTTAAAATGTTTTCATGACTATTAGAAAAGTTTACCTTCATGTTGTTATTTGAGTACAAGTTTTATATATACTTGACCAAGTTCATGTGTTAGAGAATGAATGTTGTTGAGAATAAAATGATAAGGGTTAGACATGATGCCTCAGATTATTTGTTTTCACAAGTTATCTACAACTTGAGTTTTTACCATGTAACTTAGTTGGAATTATTGTGCGGAGATTTTCATGAACGTTGAAGACTAAGTTACTAAGGAGTTCTTTTCTATGGTGACGTTTTATTTGCCTTTTTCTATAGATTATTTGGCCACATAGTGGCCACTATCACCCAATTAAAGAAAACTTATTCAAGTTTTCTATTTTTTGGGGGGAAAATTGCATTGACATTGCTAATGTTGAGGTATATGTCATATAAATCCTTTATAGTATACTTTAGTTTATATTCTAGTGCTCATCGTCTTTCATGTATTATACTCTCCATTGTATATTCTTTCATTTTGAGAAGAGGAAATCACTATTGATGGTACGAAGCAAGAATTGAAGAAAGAGGAAAAAAATAACGCTAGAGCGAAAATTGCATAAAGAGAGAGAGAGGAGAACTAGTCTAGTGATACCCTTAAATCCAATATCCGTAGGAGGCACACACATAGAGACGAATGGTCAAGTTCTTAAATTTGGTGAATTCACCTACAATACCTTGGCAACACAATGATAATGTTTTGAAGTGATGAAACAATAATTTATGTATAATCCAACTAATATTAAGTTGGAAATTCATAGTGTAATATTTGACATTTCATATATAATTTATGTGGTTGAAATGATTTATAGTTATACTTGATGTTATTTAGTATTGTAATTACGAGGTGTAATTTTGCATTTTCATATTAGATGAACATGCACATTGTATGATTTTTATTTTTATTTATTTTAATTTATTAATTTTTTTTTTTTTTTTAGTTAGTC